>JAAGAY010138894.1:0-28152 GCA_011801015.1 Ardeotis arabs
TCAAGCACACTGTTTTAGTACAAAAAGCTCACTATAGACTGTTACACTGACTGAAATGACTCAATATACTTTTGATACAGTGCAAAAAACACTGTTAGTCCAATGAATATCTGTAAAAGTGACTTCTCTACCACATGTCAATGCTTATGGCACCATTTTTTCATCAAGCAAAAGTGAACAAATATCACCCAGCCCCTATACAAAGAAGTATCAGCAGCTGACGACTCACAGCACAGTTAGCATCACCAATAAGATAAAGAATACGAACCAGAGACCGGTAATGTTTTTAACCGGTGCAATATCTCTCATGCTGGCAGCACGATAACCCCGCTGAGGTAGTGTAATGCTGCTCTGATCGGTTTCTCCTTACCCTCTTGCACACATTATGCCCAAGGTGTTGGCTGCTGTGGGAGCCTCTTTGCAAAAAGGGCTCAAACACACTTTGCTCAACTGTAAGGTAAGCAACAACCCAGCCCAGATCAGTTAAAGACTGTGTGTGCCCCCTCCAAAATCAGTTTCAATAGACAAAAAGAATACAGTGAAACCACCACCAAGAGTTACAAGGCAGTGGTTTACAGAGTAACGGACAGATGGGATAAATAGACTGACACCGTACGGAGCAAAAAGTCTGAAGAAATTTGTGTGTTCCTGTCAGACTGATCTGCTTAGAAAAACTGAGGGTAGAGACCACCATTCCTGGAGAGCACTGCTAGGACATGAGGCAGGAACGAAGACAGCAACACAAACGACTATAGAAAACCCTTTGGGAAGCTTGACTGACAAATCTAAATAGGGTGCAATGCACCCTGACCCTGGCCTTGACTGAGTCCATGACGTATTTTTTAAGTATGTTTGCTCAGCTAATCACAATTCAAAAGCCACGTTAAGATTCAGGTAAACAAGGTTGAAAACTGCACTGCAGCCTAAAGCCAACCCTCTGGAGAGCCTCTGGTAGAATCTGGCCAGCCAAAAGCGTTACTGTTAACCTCATTTTCAGTGGCGTTAAACCGATACAAGTGAAAACAAAACTTTTTGGCTGTCAAGGTATATCCAGAGAAAGCAAAACCAAAGAGGATGGCAACACAGGGCTGCTCACGAGCACGCTCCTCTGCAGTAAAATCTGAAAATCCCCTACATATTTAGAAATCTCAGCATGTTCCTGAAGCAGAAGTCTCTTAGTTTGAGGAAGCTTTTTCATACGAAAGCGTATCAGCTGGTAGGGTCACGCTGCCACTGGATCCTGTAAATATGGAAGAGGCCTACATGGTGGATTTTAAAAAGTAAGTGCAAGGAGTACACAAGGTCAGCCAAGTGCAATCACACTGTACACAGTAAGCATGCTTTCACCACTTTCTAAAAACATTCAGTTGCATTTAGAAAGAATTAATATCTGAAGTCAGTGCATTTCACACAAAAACTACCAGGTTTATAAACAGTATTTTTAATAAAGTAAAAATTAAAAGATGAGCAAACAAATAAATCTAGATTTTTCAATGCAGAATCTCCCAAAATATCATGCTGTATTTCAAATCATGGGAAGAAAGCAACAATCAGTCTCCTACTGTTGATTCCTGACTCATAACTACGCTGTTGAGAGGACCAGTGCTCTATCTGTAGACTGCTGATAGTCCGCAGGTTGCACGTTCTGAATAAACCAAGCAACATTTACTGTAGTTTCTCTATTATTACCCAAATAACTGAAAGCACTGAAAAGAACATTACACAGCATTTCAAGGAATATGCAATGTATGCAGAGTTCCCTATTTTCACTTAAGCAAGCTATGCTTTGAAAAGGGACAGAGTACATCTCTACTTGGTGCATTATAATTATTTCATAAGCATCTACAGGATGAAACTTTGTGAAATATACTCTACTTACATCAAAGAAGTATCTGTTTCTATGCTATTCAAGTGGGAGGTGAGGAAAGCACATCCAGCTGTCGGAGAAAGATGACTAACAATGTTCACAAACGCACCGGACCAGAAACAAACACGTACATACTTTTATTGTTTCCTGGAAGCATTCTTACGTGCTGGCTTTGTTCTCCATCAAGCTAAAAGACAACGTGACCTCACTGATCTTTCAAAAAGATCTTGATTTTTTTTCAGATGAATGAACAAATAAATTTCTTTTTAACAAAGAGGTAATTTAACTGGTCAGCACTCCTTCAAAGCAACATACTCATTCAAGGTCTAAACACAGAATCCGGGAGATCACTGCATGTCTAAAATGAGATGGATTCTCACAGCAAAATATTTTCCATGGAGTATTTCACAAGCATTTTACAACATTTCTGAGAGACAACTTTAGGAACTATTTAACTCTTTCTAGTCTAAGAGGTACACATCCTGCTTGTCATAGTGCTAAGTTCCCAGAATCTCAAGAGTCATCATTGCTAAGAACGAGCCATTCAGGTAACTGCAGTGACAAGGATCATCACTTGCACCTTACATACACCAGAAAATTAGCAGAACTGCAACTGTTGCACTTCTGATAAAATATTTAATATCCCTACTGGCAAAATTCTGACTCTGGCAGGGAAATAGCAAAAGATATGTTGGATCTAATCTAATATTAATTTACACAAACACATAACCTGAAGAAATATTTTTAACTTTTGCCAGAACATCTCTGCTGAAATATTGGGCTGTTTTTCCCACTGCGTACAAACTGTTTAATCATTTACATAAAGGCTGTGGATAACAAAATTTAATTATAGTATGTCACTAACAGTTTGTATTTATGAAGATTATTCTTTACTCTAGTGTAATTACAATGAAACACAACCTTGCCGCATGATAATGATTTTTAGCTTCAAGATAAACAGAAAACAGAGAGAGAAAGAATAAAGCTCACTGAAAAAAAAAATCCAAAACAACTTGAGCTTGAATCACAGAATGGTTTGGGTTGGAAGGGACCTTTAAAGATCATCATGTCCAGCCCCCTGGCTTTTAGTAGATTGGGTTGCTCAAAGCCCTGTCCAGCCTGACCTTGAACAGTTCCAACAGTGGAGCATCCACAACTTCTTTGAGCAACCTGTTCCAGTGTCTCACCACCCTCATAACAAAAAATGTCTTTCTTATGTCCAATCCAAATCTACCCTCTTTCAGTTTAAAACCATTGCCCATTGTCTTGTCACTACAGGCTTTGGTAAAAAGTCTCTCTCTGTCTTTCTTGTAAAGCCCCCTTTAAATACTGAGACATCACAACCAAGTCTTCCTGGAGCCTCCTCTTCTCCAGGCTGAACAATCCCAACTCTCTGGTCTTTCTTCATGGGCAAGCTGTTCCAGCTCTCTGATCATTTTTGTAGCCTCCCCTGGACCTGCTCTAAAAAGGCTCACATCTTTCTTGAACCCAAGACCCAAAGCTGGACACAATGCTGTGGGGGAGGTCTCATGAGAGGAGAGCAGAGCAGAAGGGGAAAATCACCTCCCTCAACCTGGTGGCCACGCAGTTCTCCTATTAGTTCTTCGATCAGTTCTCCTATTAACATATCTAGTGACTGATGTAGGCACTAATACAATACAAATGACTGCCATTCTTTGTAGAATACTGTTGCTGACCTTTCCTTTGTAAGGGAAGGAATGGAGTAAAGAGAAATAAAAGTTACCAGAGTCCCTTATTTTGCAAAATCTGACCCATTTGGCATTGAAATTGCATGAAACGGAGCAGACTATAAAGGCTTAATGTTACACAGATTTTCAAAAAGCACTCTAACAAAAGTATTTTGTTTTACCCAAGCAATAAAATATTTATGACTTTAATGGAGAAGATCTTCAGCTATTTACTTGACGCTTCCACCAGAAGTAACTGTAAAGACACTGGGATCACAAAATAGCTAACAGTGCTTGATGGTTAGTGGAACTTTCCCTGTCATCACATCCAAGGCTCATGCTGAAGCTAGACAGAGAAGACAGTAACAGCAGTTACGCCACTTCTCCTGTGCTCTCACTGTTCCGGCTGGCAACCAGATAAGGTAGTGGAAAAAGAGCAGCAGGAGTAACAAGCCTGGCTGGATTGACAGGAGCAAGAAAAATGCAGGAAACAAGGGAAAACAGTTTGCAGTAGTCAGTGGGTGGAAAGTGGAAAATGAAAGGAGAAAAAACACTACAAAACCTTCATCCATGGGCCACTGTCATGCAAGCTAAATAAGGAAAAACTAGTAGGTGTTCATTTAAACTAAAGGACGTATTTATAAAGGGCCTACACAAGTAGGTGAATTGCAGTTGTCCTGAACAAACATTCCTTATTCTGGCATTTTTTATTTCTAGGAAATGACTGACACTGTATAAGTCTCTTACAATGAAGTAGTATGTACCTATGCTACTCATCAATACAATTCTCCAGTCAGGATAATGAAGCTTCCTTCAGAAACAAAGAGAACCATAAGCAAACTATTAGCATTACTACCCTTCCTGACATCTAGGCTTAAAAAAAAAAAAAAGTTAAAATGTGGTTTAAAATTAGTATTTATATTAAAAATCTGAGCCATAAGTAAAGAAAGCAGATGCTCTACGATAGAAATAAAATAGATTTTAATCTCACTTTTTCAATGTTCATTTCACAGCTAATATTGCTGAGAAGTTTGGGTGTTATCAACCAGGGAGTTTTCTGCTCACTCCTGCCTGGCACACATGCCCAAAGAATATTAGGAAACACAAATCTACTTTTTTTTTTTAAATCATTCTTTTAAAAGTCCTCCTTTCTTAAACAGCAAAACTTTGATATAAATATTTTCTTTATATTCTAAACCACAACATTCAAGTCACCAGATTCTTACATCTTGTGTCTGCTGGAACATTTCACTATTGCATCCACTGTTTCAGTTTCTTATTACATCTGAAAACAACTCTCTGTTCATGCAGAAATGTGTCATAATAATAAAAGAGTATCTGTACTCCAACAAATCCAAAGGCATTTCTACTGATTAAGGCTAACCAGTTTGCAGTAGTTTTTCATTTTAAATTATTGCAATACTGTTTGTCATAGTTCAGCCCTGATCAGGACCAGACCACGCAGTCTCTCTCTCACTCCCCCCACCCTCCGAGAGAACAGGGGGAGATGATATAAGAAAAACGGCTCAAGGTTTGAGATAAGGACAGGGAGAAAGTCCTTAAAGTTACCGTTATGGGCAAAACAGACTCGACTTGGGGAAAAATACTCATTTATTTCTAAAACTAACAGGAGAATGAGACAGGGAACAAGGTAACCTCCCTCCACCAACCTCCCTCTTCCCGGCCTTAACATTATCTCTACTACCTTCCCCTCCCGAGCGGCACAGGGGGGAAGAGGAAATGGGGGTTGCGGTCAGTTCATCACACATTGTTTTACGCTGCTGCTTCATAGTTGGGGAAAGAACTCCTCACATTCCTCCCCTGCTCCAGTGTGGGGTCCCACCCATACGCCACAGTCCTTTGTGAAACTGCTCCGGCGTGGGTCATCTCTTCCACGGGGTGCAGTCCCTCCAGAACAGCTGTCCCAGCGGGCCTTCCATGGGCCACAGCCTCCTTCAGGCAGCCACCTGCTCCGGCGTGGGGTCCTCCATGGGCTGCAGGTGAATCTCTGTCCCTCCGTGGACCTCCATGGGCTGCAGGGGGACAACCTGCTCCACCATGGTCATCTCCACAGGCTGCAGGGGAATCTTGGCCAGGAGCTGGATTACTCCTCCCCCTCCTTCTTCACTGACCTTGGCATCTGCAGCTGTTCCTCACAACAGGCTGGCAGATGCCTCTCAGGATCCTTTTTACATCTTATTCACTTCTCATCTCCTCTCCACTTCTTGCAGCCAGGCCGGGCCGAGTCGGGCCCAGTTGGCTGCCCGGCAGGAGGGTGAGGCCTGCAATGCCCACAAGGCTCGAGCCTCCCCCTCTCTGCACCCGCTCAGCTGCTTCACATCATCTCCCTTTTTTTTTTTTCCTGTTTTCCCCTTCTTAAATGCGTTATTGCAGAGCCGTTATCACAGAACATTCTGCTACCAATTGGCTGGGCCTTGGCCAGCAGCAGGTCCGCCCTAGGCCCAGCCGAGTCCACTGAACAAAGGGGAGTGAGTTCTAGCAGTTTCCTACAGAAGCTACCACCTTAGGCCCCCCTCACCAAACAAAACCAGAACATGTAGAAAGCCAGGAATGGTTTTGTTTTATTGGTTTAGCATACAGGCTACATCATAGCATGCTTCACTAAGCAGCCCATATAATAAAATTATTCTTCCTTCAGCCAAAGTCTCTAAAAATTTTTCTTTGTCCTCAATGCAGTAATTTAACAGCACCTTACATGAGTTTGGATTAAACGACATCAAGACATCTGTTTGGACATCCTCCTGCAGTTGTGCTAAAAGCTAAGAGAAGGCAGACAAGAAGGCTGTTCAGAGGTATCTGGGGCAAGATACAATCTCAGCCAAATTTAATGATCTGAAACTATTGTATCAAAGAAGTGTCTGACCTGGGTAAATGGCTACCTGATACAGCAAAAGATAAGCAACAGTTTCTGTATGAAAACTAGTGCCCCAAGAATCCATGACTTTTAGCAGAAGAACGAACGAGGTTTGAGTACTAAGAAATGAAGGATCCTCGATGACAGGAAGGGCTCCTATCCCTATGCTTGTAAAGATCAAGGTTTGAGTAATGAGAAGGATCAGGATGGTGCTGAACTTCCGCCAGAATCTTGGATATCTTCTCCAGGGGAATTCTGTGGATGTAACACCAGAACAAGCTAAAAAGATGTTGAAGATCTGCAGGAGTTGAATTCCTCTGTTTTATTTACCCTCTTCTGCATGCTACAGAGAAACTGTTTTCCTGGATCGCAACTTCAGAAATTGATATAATTCATTATCTTTCCTGTTAGCAGTCAGTTCTATATATTACAGAAACAGCTGTAAAAAGCTTAATTAGACAATGAACAATCTGCTAAGGGAAGAAATTTCTTTAGTCCAGCAACTATGTTATTGACCTTGTCCTGAAATCAGAATTCTTCATCATTCATATTTACTCATGAGCATTCTCATTGCTTGCATTCAGTGTCCAGTAGTCCAAAAACTGTAATAGATTCTTGGAGTTAATATGTTCTTGAGATAATGAGTTCAATTGATATTCATTTTGGAAATCTGAAAAATTATCTGGTTTCTACAGCAGACTAAAAAAAATAAAAACTTGAATGAGCTTTTTGTAGCTTCATCACTAAGCTAAAAAAAGAGGAATTACAAAAATATTAGACAAGTCTTTACAAAATATAAAAGCAAACCCCATAGGGTGTTTTTCAGCTCTGCAGATTTGGAAAGGTTATAGTATAAATTAAAAGTGACTATAGGTCTGATAAAGACTCGTAAGAGTCCTTTGCTGTTACAATGATGACCTTATTGGATGAGATACTTCTGATCTAATACCTTTGTCCAGAGAGTTGCCAGTAGAGTATACCAATTAAAAGCACAAAAACTGGGCAACAATACTCCTCCAGTCTTTGGCAATTAACCACTTGATGAATTCTTGAGCGAGATGTGCTGTTTTATATTAATAACCTGTAATGCATTTTTCTTCCATTAATTTGTTCAAAAACTCTCTGAATCTATGGAAAATTTTAATAGCCAAAGCATCCTGAAATTTCACAGCTTAACTATTCATTTTGAGGAAACATCTGTTTTTAACCTGCCACTTGTTAAATCTCATTTTCACCGTCTACAAGAACTGAGAGGCAGACAGCAAAAAACTCCTATTTACTCTCTCCAGTCCACTTGTGATTTTAGACATTACTATCATATCACCTTTTACAGGTGATCACCCTTCTGTCACACCAATCTTTTGTTCTTTTAGAGAATGATTAACCCTAATTCTTAAGGAATGGATTTTGTGCAACTTTAGGATCCTTTTTGCTTTTTCTGATCTATTTCCAATACTACTAACACCTTTCTAAGTTAGAAGACGAGGAGCTGTGTACAACATGCAAAATGCTTGGATTTACCTGCTGGTGGCATGGTCTCTACTCTTTCAACATTTGATTTACTTTTTGGACCGGTACTAAGGACTAAGCAGATTTTCTTCAGAGTTCTTATAACCTCAAGATCTTGCTCCTGAGTGGTAATAATTAAGAGTATAATATTCTATATAAATTTAGAAGCCTTTTTTTCCCCCCAACCATGTGAGTCTTTTACCTCTAGCTATATTGATTTTCATACGCTATTTACCATTGTGTCTCATAAAATTCTTTTGCAGTTGACACCATGTTTGCAGTATTATCTGGAGACTATAATCTCACTACTTACCACCTTTTCCGGATAATTTGTCCTCACATTAAACAGCATAGGTGCTAGCACTGATCCATCTGAGACTCCATCAGTAACCTTCAACTACTGTGAAAACTGTTTCTTTATTCCTACCCATCTCCTATCTTTTAACCAGTGACTTCTGCGTGCAATGGACCCTCCTTCTTTCCCAAAGCTGTTTGGACTCTTTAAGACTTCTAAGCAACGGATTGTGTGAAATACCCTTTGCAAATCCAAGCAGATTATATCAAATGCATTTTCCCTGCTAACTTCTTCAAAAGAATTTCAGTATGTTTCTGCGACCAGATTTCCCCTTACGATGCTATGCTGACTGTTCCTTGGGACATCACATTTATCTACATGCCTGCTAATTTGGTCAGTTATTACATCATTTCTACTGATATTGCAGAAACATGTATCAGGCTTACGCATATGCTGTTCCACAAGCCTCTCATGGAATCTTTTAAAAATTGCACCATGTTAACTCACCTCCAGTAATCTGGCATCAAGTTAGTTCTTAAGAGAGATGTTAAACATAACAAAACGCAGGGGTTTTGCACAGTTTTAATTATCAAAAAGTCTACTAAAGAAAACCATATTTGCACTGAGAAAAATAACCTGAAACAGAGTCTCCACAGCTTTTCCATAAGATTCAACAGAGATTGACAGTTCTGAGATCAGATCTACAAAATTAGACCCTGGCTTTCATCACCAAGTAAGTATATCTCACTTTGGCAAACGATACTTGACAAAGGGATGGTGTCTATGCTAATCTTCTTTTACCTTGCTTCAGTCAGAACGAAGGAAATCCGTAAAGCACATCCAGAATTTTTTTTTACAATAAGATGGAGGAGTCATATTCTGTGTTTCAAGAGCATAAAATTACTTTAGACTTCCCTCCCCATCTTCTCATGAAAGACCTCTCTCACGGAGAGATACTGAATTATCAAAGAAAGATTGTAGCCAGATGCTACAAAAGAGAGGAAAGCATAAGAAGTCTTGCGTGTTTTTTCTCCTACTCTGATATGTTTGTGGTTTCACATACACAGACCTTGCTTTTCCTTACTCCTCTCTACTTCATAGCAAGAACAAATAAAAGGAAACTTGCCCAAAAAAATCACCCCTCTCCCCACAATTCTGCTGTTCTCATGCTCTCCTGTAGTCTGTAAACCTTGTCAGTCTTACTACTGCTCTTCTCCACTTCATGTTTGTTGGGGAAGAACATGGAGACTCTTCTCACAGAAAACACTTGAAAAGCATACCTGAAAAATTTCACTGGACTTCCCAACACGAAGGAGAAAATTCCTCCATCCAGAAACAGATTTAAGCATTCAACACTAATTATACAGTTTAACATACCAGTTAGGAAATACTTTACTTTTTATGCTTTAAATCAGAACACTGCAGTCTAAAAAAGGGAATAATTATAAAAAGCTTTAGATTGTAATCTGACAGTATGCTGAATTGCCGTAGAATTGGATCATTTGAGGTACCAGATTTAAGCCTGTTCCACATCAGATTGCTAATGGTCATACAGTAATGTTCCTCACCCTCAGCAAAAGCCTTAGGCTTGCTATCCTGTAGCCAAGATCATCTCATGCCTTGTCTGCTAATTCACCTTTGTATACTGCCCAAGTTTTCGCAGGATTTTTTTTTTGTTTTGGCTGTGAAGATTCTGCCTTACCTCATTTTACAGCCAGTTACTGTGCCAGCAAGTATGTATTCTGAAAAGCAGCATTTACTAGACTTATATACTCTTTGTTTCTTATACTGCTTGCCCATGAGCCCATCTAGTATCAAAATATATAATGTGGCGTTAACGCAGCCTGGGCTGTGTTCATCACTGACTCTGCTCCTTCGACGTCCACTCCATACAGTTCCCAGAGTCATAAAAAAAGAACGACTGACCGTGCTGCAAACACAGACTGCTCACCAGTGGATCCAGTACTTCTGGTTGGGCAAGGTAACTATTAGGATCTCTGTGTCCCTTATTTGCTGCTACATTAGACAGAGAGGTCCTGCAGCACAGAAAGATCCAGGTCACCCTCCTGACTCAGGAGGTGTCAGTGACACCACACAGGAGGTTCTTAGCCAGTGCTATTTCTGAACGCTGCTCACAAAGTCACAGAGGACACCTGCACATGGGCTTTCCCCGTCACAGTGGTGCTGCTGTGACTATGACATGCGGTCCCTTCCTGCTGCCTCCATATCTAGGCATGCCTCCTCATATAAGGCAAGACTTTTACTTTGATGTCTACCAAACCTGGCTGCAAAGCAGTGACAGCAGACATCCAGCTGAAGACAGTGCAGGGCCACCTGAGGGTACGCAATCCAGTCTGCTTACATAAAACAGCAGGCTTACCGCTGTCGGTCAAGTCATCACATCTCTCTCTCAACTTGACAAGCCCATTGACCTTCCTCTACCATGACTGGTAAAGCTGTTCTTAAGTAGCCTGACCTATCACTAGGAAAAGTTCAATTATCAATCCAGCATTTGCTAGGTACTGGTACAACTTGTATTTGGCTGCCTGAAAGTGAGAGAGGAATCCATTGGTAAGGTCCAAGAATACAAAGTTTGTTAGAAGAAGAATCCCACTGCCAGTTTCCTTACACACATCTGCAGGAGCAAAAGCAAGCAGTGGTAGATGAGACATAAGCTGGGAGAACCGGCTGTATTGGTTTCAGCGGCTCAGAGAGTTGTGATGCTCAAGAATCACTTGGTGAACACTTTATAAAAAACCTGCTCCAGTGCCATGTAACACACAGACACTTATTTAAGAATAGTTCCTCCTGCCTGTAAAGTAAAAGGCACCACAAGAGAACCACCACCACCATCCGCTGCTCTCTCCCCTCCCAAAAGAAAGGGCATTTATTTTTCCCCTACACTTCTTCATGTCTTGGGTTGCTCTACTCCTCCAGGTCTGGTTCCCTGGTATCGCTGCCCAGATCAGTGTGTGATTGGACTTCCCTGAAAGCTTCAGAAATTACAGCCATTTTTATAGTTATTATGAAGTATGCACTCAGCAAGCTGGAAATCTGCCTCCATTATCTTTTTATTATACTAATGTTGTTTGAGAAACTTAGACTGTAGTTCCTAAAGTGGTTTTAATCGACACCAGAGCTGATCCTGCCCTTTCTGTTTCTGATCCACCTCTTCTGTTAGTCCATATTCCCGCAATTTCCCCTCTTTTGTACTGGCACGTGCCTTTGTGACTGCACAGAGAAGCAGAATAGCTGTAACTCAGACCAGTTCCCTCTTGGGTTTTCTTCCTGGATGCTGATGGTCCAAAAGGCCAGAGTATGGCAACAGTGATAAGGAGGCAGGATTATTTTTACCAGTGCATACTGTAAAGAGTTGAAACACTTTCAAAACAGTGTTTGTTCAAACTGAAGTGCACACCAGAAAGTGCAGAAACACCAGCAATGGGAAAACTGTGCAAAGCCCAGTTGTTTGGCTGCTGGAGGCAAGGCAGGAATACACCAGCACCACTGCATTAGTTAAAGCCACAACAGTTTTCAGGAAATTTCTCATGTTGCCCAGCATTATTTTATCAGCTAGAACTCTGACAGTGGCAGGGCATTCAGAGGGGGTGGTGGACGGAGCATGGACTGGAGGACATAGCTGGTTGGAGCACGAGACTGCAGATACAGAGCAGGCATCAGCTGCTGCAAACTGCACCCAAGCTTGCAAGTCCCCACGCTGAGCTGTGTACAAAGGAGTACCAAACTGTATCAGGATGCAAATTCCCAATGAATAACTGATACAGCAACTTCGCCCTAGCCCTTTCCAAAAATGTCAGCGGAACTGGTACCTGCATCTGAGTCCAGTTTTAATCTCATTATACAAAAAAAAACAGATGATTGTTAATAGCAGCAGCAGATGCTATTCCAGTGCCTCATGCCAGGCAAGCAAGACTTAGGTGGAAAGACAACTAAAATTACTGTCCAACAGGCAGTGAAAGCACACGGGTGAGCTTGCATTTACTAGAGGGCACAGACATCCAAGCTCTGCTATCCTGGCAGGCAAAAAGCAGGACTGGGGCAAGAATGTACCAGTGAAAGGTGTTTGTTTTAGCTGCAGGAGGCCCAGCAGGACTCTGGTGAGAACAAACTCTACTAACCTGGCACAAAGCTCTTGGAAGAAACGTTCTTGAAGATCGGGGGGGCAGTGAGAAATATGTCTAATGCAGTCCCTATCCGTTTACACTTTGGGAAACGGTGAAGTTTAACAACAGACAGTCATCCCTTCTTTCCATCCTATATCGCATATCCTGTTGCATCACATTTTGTAGCAGACTTAAAACTTGCTAGGAAACAATCCATGGACCAGATTTTCAATTGTTGGTAGGTATGTAGAAACAACAATATTTTATCAATAGGGTTGAGGTATTCATTAGAGGATTTAAGTCTTATGGTCTCCTGAAAATTTAAACAGGCACAAACACCTTTAAAAATCTACGCTGGTGTCACCCTATGTACTCATATGACATCCTGCATAACAAGAAGTGTGTTCTAATTGCATTAAACTGCTCTCCAGAAGATTCAGAATGAGGAAAAGAGCAACAGACAAGATGTGAGAGAAGTGAAACAGTATTTGTATTACAGTAAAAGTAAGAAGCATCTCTGAAACAAGCACCCTCTGAAGCACTCTGAAGAACAGCCATGACTAACAACATACAATACCAAGAAATATACCTCTAGAAAGAGATGAAATAACTGTAAAAGACTCCCTTTTCAAATGGAGGTTTGCATGAAAACATATCATATTGCAGCAGAAGGGCATAAGGCTGGAAAGCTCCAGGAATCAAGGATGCTGGAACCATCTCTTCTAAAAGACACATAATCCACCTATGCAATAGTTTGCTCATTTTCAGGATGCGATCAACTGTCTGCGTAACATGGTAATCTTATTTGCTTAATCAATTAGAATGGTAAACTATTTTTAAAAAGCCAAAACTTTGCATTTTACAGTCTCATGTCCCATTGAATCCTTTTTTAAAACAGAGTACTGCTTTCAGGTCTTCATTTCTATGTGGACAAACTTCCAAGTCACTTCCATTTTTAAGAATGCAACATATTTAAAATGGAAAGAGAAACAATTCTTTATCAGAAGCATCCTCAATTGTAGGAAACTGCAGAACATTTTTTGGGTGCCCTTGGTTACAGCTGTTTGGAAAGAGCAGCTGGGTGGGCAGATTGGAAAGGACGATGGGAATCATCCGAGTTAGAGTAAGCAGACCCAGGCAGTGTCAGGGAAAACAAAGTATACAATAGCTAAAGCAAGGTGTGATTAGGATGGACTGTCTGGCTTCAGGAATGTGAAAGGATTTGTTTTCACAGTAAGCCGTGGGTAAACTAGTTTGGGAATATTTTTTTTTGTTGTTGTTCAAAATTCATACTGAGGTTTTAAATTTCAAAAAGAAACTTTTTTAATAACTCCATTTAGCACTAACCCAGCCTGCTTTGATCTGCATGTCATCATTACTTTGAAGGAGCTAAAACATGCTGAAGACACCCAGAAAATACTGTCTGGTTTTGCTAGAAATTGTATAATTTGTACAGAAATTATTCCAAGGAAACACATGATTTTGGTGTTTAGCATTTCTTCCCTCGCACTCATGAGTAGATGCTAAAATTGTGAACCTTTGTATATTTGCAAAACAATGAAGGACAGTTATGCCATACTCCTCATGGCTACCCTGATACCACAACCTACAAAACTGAAGTTAATTCAGTATACTTTTAAGGCTTGTGAGTAATTTATGAGAAACTTGACTCATTCTCTTAGAAAACCATATGAATAGCTAAAACAAGTGTGTGTGTGGGGGAGGGAAATAACCATTCACCTTCTTAGAGACTGATTTTAAAACTCTCATTCTCCATACTGATTCTTCACTCGTATATATAATAGGAAAAAAAAAAAAAAAAATCAACAGGATTTCTGAATTGAGCTCAGTGAGACTGAACTTAAAAGGTATTTCCATGAAACAAAGATCAAATCAATAGGCATTTTACTTAGCCCTTACAGTAAAATTATGTGACTTTTATTCACGTTTGCTTATTTTACATTGCAATAACATGCAGAGTAACCTCCAAATTATCTCTTTTTAGTTAAACATTACAACAAAGTGTTTTATACTGGAACATGCTGCCTGTCTAACTCCCATTCCAGACAAATGAATTTAACTTTATATTTCTTTACTAAGTAAATAAGTACAAACCTCAGGCAACTTGCTTATGAGAAAGTCTGGATTTATGAATCTGAAAAAAAACAAAAAAAACCCAAACAAACAAAAAAAACCCAACACAACCAACCCTGCAACTTCAACAAACAAATAACAACAGAATAAGCCTGTATTCCAATTACAGTTATGCATTTATTTCATTGCCTGAACGGATGCACAAGAAATTGGGCTACTTTGGCATAGCAGGAAAATGATTTAAAGTCATATTACAGAAAAAAAACAACAAAACAACCAACCAACATTATTTAAAAACACAAAACCCTGGGAAAAAAAAAAAGATACCTCATTCAGAATTAGTCTTATTTCATTACAGACACATGTGATAATTCAAAGCACTAAACTAATCACTTCAAATCGTTGCCTATGCCACAGTCAGGTTAAAAATTAGTGTTTGTGCTGTATAGTACAATTTACATAAGATAATCATATCGTTCTCTTCTAAGAAGCTCCACAGCCCTCTGGGCAACACACTTCAGGTGGGCCACAATCAGTTGCTGGTTGTGAAATCATATAATCTGATACAGAGCAAGCACTTATTTACACTGGAAGGAACCTCTGGATTTCAACTGCTTCAATCCTCTACCCAGTGCAAGCTTCAAAGCTTCAAAGACTGCTCAAAGCTGTTCTCAATTAAGTTCACAGTATCTCTAAGGATGGAGATCCCACAGCCTTTCATTGCAACCTATCCCAGCATTCAACCACCCTCATGGTGTAAAACTTTTCTTAATATCTAATTGAAACATCCCTTGCTGGAACTTTTTCCATTGCTTCTAGCCTTGTTACGCAGCTCCTCCAAGAAGAGCAGTTCTGTCTTCTCTCTACTCCCCACATTAATTCAAAACAAGATCCTTCCCCTAATCTTCTCTGAACACTGAGTACACTCAGCTCTTCCAGCTCCCCTTTTTACATCAGGTACTCCTGCACCCTCATTGCCTTGGCAGTCTTCCTCTAGACCTGCTCCAATACGTTAGCATCTCTCCTATACCAGGGAGCAAAAAACTAGACACAGTTTCAGATGCACTCACACAAACAGCAAGCGGACAGAAATACTCACTTCTCTCAGCTACTGGCTTCATTCTTGCTAAGTGAAGGCCAATTGCTGACTCACATTCAACTTGGTGTCCATCAGGAAAGTGATGTCATTTGCTGCAACGTCGCTTTCTAACCACTGGTTTCCAGCCTGTACTACTGTACAGCGTTACTCTGTTTCAATCTTCAGACTCTTTGTTCAATGCCATAAGGTTCTTGTCAGCCCATTTCTCCAGCCTGTCGAGGTCCCTCAGAGGAGCAGCCCTGCCCTCCAGCACACACAACCCGGTGTCATCAACAAGCTTGCTGATGGTGCATTCCACCACTCATCCAGGTAGTTAATGAAGACTATAAATTAAAAGCTGCACTATTCAATCTTACTGAATACTAATTATCATGTCCTGAAAAGGATAAAGGACTTCCAAGTAGTTTAATTTTAACTAATTAACAGGTTGGCAAATGGGACGTCACAAAGAACTTGTATTTCAATACACAAGCCACCAAATAAAGCCTCTTCAGTATTTTTTTTCTAATGGGCAGCTTGCACTTCGTGACTCATTGAAATAGCTCCAATGAAAGAATTATCTCCAACACACCCTTCTAAATATGGAGAACTAAATACATGAAGTATCTGTGCCAGTGACTCTCAAGAAGGTAGGGAAAAGGGCTTAAATTAAGAGCCGTTGTATATTTGTACTGCAAAAAGCTACAGAGCTGTTAGCAATATCTCAGTTTACAGAGCGTGTACCTCCATAGACAAGCTTTCAGAAAGTGGAAGTAACTGGAGATCTTTCACAAAGAAAGAATGCATTATCTTAGATTCATATATAACTCACAATGCTGCACAGGCCTGGATTATTTGGTATTATGATTTTTTTAGTAGAACTATTTCTACAGAATAAAACTGTTTAGCAAATGTGAATGAAACCGTATCAGTAAGTTCTTTAAAATGTTAAAACTTATAACCTGCATTATTAGGTCTTCATAGTTTAGTAGCTACACTTCTGCAGTTTCTTCAAGACACTGACGGAATTCACCATTTTGATAGACTAAGAAGAAGAAATTTTTTGGGCTCTACTCTGCCAGGATATTTCTACATGCCTATCTGTAGTCTTTCAACATAACAGAAAGTTAACTGGAGATTAATACATTTGCTTGTCCCCCAGCTGCTTAGGATCTAGAACACAGCAGAGCCACTGAGATTATTTGAAAAAAATCCTTTAAAAGTAACAATTCTGCAAGTAATTTACACAGACAAGGTAAACAGAAAAAGAACATTTCAGAGGAAAATTCTATTGTAACAGCATTTACAGGTTGCTACTGCTGAAAACTAGTTCTGATGTGCATCCAGCCTCCCATATATTTTATATTTTACACACATAGGAGCTAATAAAAATACAAAGAAAAATACACAACTGCATACCACAGTACTACAGTAACAATCAAACCCTTAGTACAGAGAAGAGTTCACTGGTAAATTACAACAGCCCTACATTTCCTATTCTTAAGCCTATGAGAAATTTTAATAGAACCAGTATTTAATATCATGGTAGTGCAAAAACATAGACAAGTATATATCATGGTATTTTCTCATAATTTTTCAGCTATTTCTCCAAAGGCTAGTTCATAACAGGAAACATTTCGATCATCATTATCATAATCAGTGCATCTTAACAAATGCACTCTTGCTTTTCAATACAGTAAGATTTTGAGTTTCTACACAACAGCTTTCATATAAATACACCATTTTTAACTTTGCCTTCAAAATTCCTAATTTGAAACAGAAGGGGAGTGTGGGGATGGCTACCCCAGTTAACATCTGTGATAGCTCCTTGAAGAGAAGGCCTCAAGTGGACTGTAAACACAGCTCAAACTAATAAATATAACAAATACAATTTTCTCCACTAAGTTATTTCATTTGTAGTAATTTACTATCAGGACCAAAAGCAGCTGCACGCAAACAGGACATGATGTTCCTACAGTCACTTAAAGTACCCGCTGTAAGAACTAACAGAGCCTGGTTTTAAAGCAGAATTGTATTTATAAACCAGGAAAATATAATTATTTTCTATGCTAAATTCCAAGAAGAGTGATCATCAGGTGAAGTACTTGGGGCAGAGAATCAGTTTCCACCTTATGTTTACATTTAACTGCAATTCAATACAAAGTACATAAAACAGTCAAAAAATATGACATTGGCATAGACATAATTAGCATTATGAATGTTAACTTTAAGTGTATTTTCCCAGAAATGGCTCTGAAACCTCCAAAGCTGTATCTTTCATCAAGTCACCTTTCATTTATTTTTTTTTTTTAAAAGGGGGAGGTGGGGGAGGGGGAAGGAGATGAGAGATCACCAACATTCCAACAGCACATTTTTCAAAAGTTAGTATTTTAACTGTTTGAGACAATTATCACACAATTAAACTGTGTAAGAATTCTCACAATTAGCCACAATCATCCTTTTACCACTTTTCAAGTTAACTCAACTCACAGGTTACCCCTAGCTGACACAATCCATCAGAATCTAAGTCAAACCAAGTCAAAAAAAAATAATGTTTTCTTCTCTATAATCTTTAATTCTATGTGAATTACAGTTAAATCTTAAATCTTAATTCAGGCCAGTATTCACATAAAAAGTTGCCCACTTGAGTTAATTTACCCTTAGTTTATATTACTTCTTGCTAGTGCTCTGTTTCACAGCCTGGGGTAGACTATGTGTCTCTTTTTACGTTTTCATCTGCCAAGAACTGGTAGAATTTCTGCCTGCAAAGAAGTGCCAAATCATTGACAGTGCTAAAAAAAACCCGAACAACTTCAACACCACAGCTTTGTCTACAAAGGTGTCACCTGTCCAATTAACTTCATGAGACAGAGGCATCAGGTAAGTATAACACAGCCTACCAGCCATTATCACAGCAGATGATGCTGAAGACAATCCTGGCTCCATTAAAGTGTTCTGCAAGAGCAGATCAAAGCTACAAGCCATTCATGTTGTCAACAGAAGAAATGAACCTTCGCTTCAAGAGGTACAAGACAACAACGAAACAGAAAACAATAATGGGAAAAATAAGGGGGAGGAGACAGAAAGAAGAAAAGCAAGAAAAACAAGAACAAATACTCAGTAGCTAGAACACTATGTATAAAAATACAGAGTAAACACTAAGATAACACTAAGAATAACTCCTACAAGATATGGCAGAGACACTGTATAGAAAAGAAATAACACAAACCTCAACAGCAGTAGCTATCATGGTTAAAGGATATTAAAAAAACTCTTATTGATAAGTTATACTTTCATTAACTTGCATAAATGGAAAAGGATTTAAATGCATCAGATTTAAAGACACTACATGAAGAAAAAAAATCTGCCTCCATGAAATGTATTTTAGAATCTTAAATTAATCCAGAATTTGGAAACAAGTGATAGATCTTTTCTTTAATAAGCATTTATTATCTTCCTACCTCTGATAATGACTCCTGAAAAAAACCCTCCACTCTTAAATACAAGAACATACTCCACATTGCAGAAAAACGGCCCAAAGTTACAAACATTTCTTAAAGTTATATGTAGGAGGTATACAAGCGGCGATTTACTTTCTTGCTTAATAGAGAGAATAATCTATGACCAATTGGTCTCTGATACAAAAATAACTCTCTTTAGGTTCCTTTGGTTTTCAAAGCCTGTTGTCTAGTTAGTAGAAGTCAAGGTTCTCAAACCAACTTGTATCGTATACAATCTTGCAGATGGTCCAGAAATTGATCATTCCTGGTCTTTTCCTCTAAACTGTGCTTTGTTTCAGAATGCTGAAGTGAGAGAGGGTTATGCCTCCACCTTACAGACTCAACTGTAAATATAAATGGAATAGTTCAGATCATTCCAGCAAACTTAAGGATTCACTCAAAATACCAGTGACTTGGAAATGCCTAGACTGTATTTTTGACCACAGCCATTACTATAAAGCAAAAACTAGGTGGTTCACAGCAGTTTAAAAATACTCCTTTAAAATGAATATACACCATTTGGCTACCACATGATAGTCCTTATTCCATGGAACTTGGTGACTGCAGTATTTCCAAAAGTCTTTCTGGAATGCTTCTGGGCTGCTATTTTTACAATAAAAGCATATGTCAAAACTGAGTATATATTTTTTGTTGTTATTTTTGCTGGAGAGAAAAGGAAAACCAAAATGCAGCAAAGAGATACAGAGAAGAAGCTGCCAATAACACGGCAGACCACACCACAGAAGTTGGAACCATAGAATCACAGAATCGTTGAGGTTGGGAAAGACCTTTTAGATGACATCTAAGCACCACATCTACACATCTTCTAAATACCTTCATGGATGGTGACTCCACCACTCCCCTGGGCAGCCTGTTCCAGTGCCTGACCACTCTTTCAGTAAATAATTTTTTCCTAATAGCCAATCTAAATCTCCCCTGAAGCAACTTGAGGCCATTTCCTCTCATCCTATCGCTAGTTACTTGGGACAAGAGACCAACACTCACCTCGCTACAACCTCCTTTCACGTAGTTGTAGAGAGTAATAAGGTCTTCCCTCAGCCTCCTCTTCTCCAGATTAAACAACCTCAGTTCCCTCAGCCACTCCTCATAAAATGTGTGCTCTCAACCCTTCACCAGCTTCACTGCCCTTCTCTGGATGCGCTCCAGCAACTCAGTGTTCTTCTTGTAGTGAGGCCCAAAACTGCACACAGTATTCAAGGTGCAGCCTCACCAGTGAGGAGTACAGTGGCACGATCACTTCGCTACTCCTGCTGGCCACACTGTTCCTGATACAAGCCAGGACAGCCTTCTGGGCCACCTGGGCACACTGCTGGCTTACTTCAGCTGACTATCAACCAACACCCCAGGTTCTTTTCCACCAGGCAGCTTTCCAGCCGCTCTTCCCCAAGCCTATAACATTGCACAGGGTTGTTGTGACCAAAGTGCAGGACCCAGCACTTGGGCTTGTTGAACCTCATACAGTTGGCCTTGGCCCATTGATCCAGCCTGTCCAGGTCCCTCTGCAGAGCCTTTCTATCCTGAGGTAGATCAACACTCCTGCCCAACTAGGTATTGTCTGCAATCTTACTGAGGGTGCACTCGATCCCCTCACCCAGATCATTGATAAAGATATTAAACAGAACTGGCCCCAAAATCAAGCCCTGGGGAACACCACTTGTGACCGGCCGCCAATTCAATTTAACTGGATTCACCACAACTCTCAGGGCTCAGCCATCCAGACAGTTTTTTCTCAGCAAAGAGTATGCCTGTCCAAGCCATGAGCCACCAGCTTCTCTAGAAGAATGCTATGGGAGACAGTGTCAATTGCTTTGCTAAAGTCTAGGTAGATCACATCCACAGCCCTTCTGTCATCCACTAGGCGGGTCACCTGGTCATAGAAGGAGATCAGGTTGCTCTTCATGAACCTATGCTGGCTGGGCCTGATCCCCTGGGTTGTCCTGCACATGCCTGGGGAGCGTACTCAAAATTAACCGCTCCTTAATGTTCCCTGGTACTGAGGTCAGGCTGACAGGCCTGTAGTTCCCCAGATCCTCCTTACAACCCTTCTTGTATATGGGCATCACACTGGCAAGCCTCCAGGCTTCTGGGACCTCCCCTGCTAACCAGAACTGCTGATAAATGATGGAGAGTGGCTTGGCAAGCTTCTCCACCAGCTCCCTCAGTACTCAGATCGGTGGATCCCACCTGGCCTTATAGACTTGTGGGTGTCCAGGTGGCATAGCAGGTCGCCAACTGCTTCCTCCTGGGTTACGGGGGGTTCATTCTGCTCTCCATCCCCATCTTCCAGTTCAGGGGGCTGAATACTCTAGGGATAACTGGTCTAACTATTAACGACTGAGGCAAAGAAGAGATTAAGTACCACAGCATTTTCCTGATCCCTGGTGGCAATGTTTCCCTCCTGCATCCAAAAAAGGCTGGAGATTCTCCTTAGCCCTCCTTTTGTTGCTCATATATTTATAGAAATATTTTTAATTGTCTTTTACAGCAGTAGTCAGATTAAGTTCTAGAGGGCTTTGGCCCTTCTAAATTTCTCCCTGCACAACCTCACATTCTTGTAGTCCTCCTGAGTTGCCTGCCCCTTCTTCCAAAGGTCATAAACCTTTTTTTTTCCTGACTTCCAGCCAAAGCTCTCTGTTCATTCAGGCTGGTCTTCTTCCCCGCTGGCTCGTCTTTCAGCACATGGGGACGGCCTGGTCCTGCAACTTTAGGATTTCCTTCTTGAAGAATGTCCAGCCTTCCTGGATTCCTTTGCTCTTCAGGACTGCCATCCCAGGGACTCTGTCAGCCAGTTTCCTAAACAGGCCAAAGTCTACCCTGTGGAAGTCCAAGGTACCAGTTCTGCCAAACTGTCTCCTTACTTCTCCAAGAATCGAAAACTCTATCATTCTGTGATCACTATGCCTAAGATGGCCTCCAACCATCACATCATCCACAAGTCCTTCTCTGTTCACAAATAATGGGTCCAGCAGAGCGCCTTCCCTAGTTGGCTCCCTTACCAGCTGTGTCAGGAAGTTACCTTCCACACACTCCAGGAACCTCTTAAACTGTGTCCTCTCCACTGTATTGTATTTCCAGCAGATATCTGGTAAGTTGAAGTTCCCCACAAGAACAAGGGCTAGTGATTGTGAGGCTTCTCCCAGCTGCTTACAGAATATTTCATCTCCTCTTCATCCTGGGTGGGTGGTCTATAACAGATTCCCACCATTATATCTGCCTTGTTGGCCTTCCCCCTGATTCTTACCCATAAGTACTCAACCCTATCATCACCACCATTAAGCTCTAGACAATCAGGACGCTCCCTAACATACAGGGCTACCCCATCACCTCTCCTTCCTCACCTATCCCTTCTGAAGGGATTATAGCCATCCATTGCAGCACACCAGTTGTGTAAGTCATCCCACCGTGTTTCTGTGATGGCAACTATATCAGCCTTCTGCTGCACAATGGCTTCCAGCTCCTCCTCTTTCCTGCCCATGCTGCGTGCATTGGTGTAGACGCACTTCAGTTGGGCTATTGATCCCACCACCTTTTTGGGGGGAGAAGCCCTAATTCCTATGTGACCATTCTCAGGCACTTCCGTGGTTTCTAACACATCAATAACCCTTACATCCTTGCTGACACATAGATCTCCATCCTCTACCTTCACTGAGATAGTAGACTGAAGGACCTCACTAGCACATTGTCTCTCAAACACTGGCACACCACCTCCAGGCTTATCTTTAGCAAGCTGGGTTTTATCACTTTCCCTTCTCAAATCTAATTTAAAGCTCTTTCAATGAGCCCTACTAATTCCTGTGCAAAGATCCTTTTCCCTCTTTGAGACAGGCATACCCTGTCTGTTGCTACCAGGCCTGGTGTCCTGTAGACTGACCCCCGATCAAAACCCCCCAAATTCTGCCAGTGACACCAGGCTCAGAGACAGGTATTAGCTTGCTGGCTCTCCCTGTTTCTTCCCTCATTGCTCCCTCCAACTGGAAGGACAGAGGAGAACACTACTTGTTCTCCTGATCCCAGCTGTCCCAAGGCCCTGAAGCCTCTCTTGATTGCCCTTGGATTTCTTGTTGCAACTTCATTGTTGCCTACCTGAAAAAAAAAAAAAAAAAAAATCAATAATTAATAATAATCTGAAGGCCATACCAGGGTAGGAATCTTTCTCTTCACATCTTTAACCTGGGCACAGGGAGGTAGCAGACTTCCTAAGAACTGGGTCCAGTTTGCACATTGGGCCTTCTGTTCCCTTCAGAAGGGAGTCTCCTATGACAATGACCCGTCTTTTGTTCCTGATGAGAGCAGATTTGACCCAGGGCGTAGGCCAACTTAACCTCAGTGACACCTCCACCTAGATGAACCACCCTCCTCATTATTGGTCGGTTCCACTTGCAGAGCCTTGTACCTATTACGCCAGGGCAGCTGGGAAGGTAGGGTAGTCGAGGGGAGACACGCCTGCTGTGCCGGGCAGGAACTTGTCGCCATTGCCCCCTATCCCCTAAGTCATTGTGTTCAGTCAGGTGGAGAGAGGGATAGGGAATCTACTGTTTCATGCATCCTGTAATTTTTTCAGGTACGCATGAGCCACTGCTAAACTTGCTTAGTAGGGAAAATTCCCAAGAGATTTAAGAAAGCTTTTTCCAACATAGAAGCCTGCACATAAGAACTATTTCATATGTAATTAATAATACACGGCTCCAGTTGTCATGATGTAATATTTAAACTACACTAACTTATGGTCAAAGACTAATGTTACTACACTGCAGGCTGTGTGCAAACACTAACTCCTAGGTGCAAGTTTACACACCAAAATAAAACCTACTTTTAGAGAATTCATTTTGGCCCCTCATCTTCCTTGTCAATACAGAACTGAACAAGAGAAGTTCCAAGAGGAATTCTACAGACAACATGGTCACACAGCTGCTCCATAAAGCCACATGAGCCAGGAAGGATCCCAGGCATTCAGCAGAGAGGCCCCTCTATTTCCCTGTAGTAATCCACTTACAATCCCTTACCGTATTTCTGCTGCAATTATCCTTCAACAGTCAGAGTTCAGAATTTACATGCTTTAAAATATAAATCAAAGCAAAACCACTAATGAAAATATCTCATAAGCAACTCGAAAAAAACCCTTAAAGAAAATTCAAGATTAGCTTTAGGTCAAAATAAGTGTCTGTCTTACTAAAAACATGGCAATTCTCTTGTTTGGAAAGCAGAAGAGTTAAGGATACACATAAATGTGAATTTGAAATGTTAATCTATATTATATAAGATGTTTGCAACTTCTGAAAATTGCTTTCAGTGACTAAAAACAAGAATACAGGAAGAGGATCAGAGAAATAACAAGGACTCCCTCATACCATCTCTGCACACCAATAAGAGAAAGTCTTGGCTGACACAGACACCTCGTTCTTTTTATTTTCATAATACAATTTAAGGTATGCAAGACTAAAAACAAAGCATCAGAAAGTAAGGACTGTATTGTTAACAAAGCATGGAAGATAAAGGAAATTCAGAAAATGTTTTTAAAAAAGACAACAAAGCAACTGGCCAGCATCTGTCTTCCTCTAAAGTGACTTTTGGACTAAATTTAAGATATTCTGCTATTGCTACACTTATTTATACAGCACTCCACTTTGAGTATTTTTTTGAGATGAGACAGATAGATATACACATACATACAAACCCAAATTAAAACAGTTTGGAATGCAAAACATACTATTTCACTGATATTAGAGAGGACAATCTAAAATTCCTCAAAAAAAAAAAAAAAAAAATCGCAATCACAGAATGATTTGGGTTGGAAGGAACCTTTAAAGATCATCACGTTCAACCCTCCTACCATGGGCACAGACTGACCAGGCTGCTTAAAGCCCTGTACAACCTGACCTTGAACACTTAAAATGGTGGGGCATCCACAACTCCTCTAAGCAATCTGTTCTGTGGTCTTACAATCTTCAGAGTAAAAAAATTCTTCTTTATGTGCAATCTAAATCTTCCTTCTTTCCATTTAAAACAGTTGCTCCTTGTCTTGTCACTACAAGCCCTGGTAAAAAGGTCCTTCCTATAAGCCCCTTTTAAGTACTGGAAGGCTGCAATAAGGTCTTCCCGGAACCTTCTCTTCTCTAGGCTGAACAGCCCCAACTCTCTCAGCTTGTCCTCACAGGAGAGGTGCTACCGCCCTGTGATCATCTTTGCGGCCACCTCTGAACCCGCTCTAACAGGTCCACGTCCTTATGTTGGGGGCTCCAGAGCTGGATGCAGTACTCCAGGTGGGGGTCTCAAAGAGAGCAGAGGGGCAGAACCACCTCCCTCGACCTGCTGGCCACACTTCTTTTGATGCGGCCCAGGATGTAGTTGGCCTTCTGGGCTGCAAACACACATTGCAGCTCATGTCCAGTTTTCTGTCCACCAGTGTTCCAAAGCCCTTCTCTGCAGGGCTGCTCTCAATCCATTCATTCCCCCTTTCTGTATTGATATTGGAGATTGCCCTGGCCTAGGTGGAGGAACTCGCACTTGGTCTTCCACAGTGACAAGCAAAGACTATTTTTACTGGTTCCACTTTAAATCTGGAAGATACTCAACAGTTCTGAAGAAAACCAGCAGTTTTTAAACATTAGGTAGAGTTCTCCAGCTTGAACTTTTAATGTAATGTAATCTTGCATGAAATATCCTTTGCCCCTAAACTTTACACACATGTGATTTCAATAACACTCCATGGAAAAGTGTGTGGCACATATTTTGGGTGGAAGGAGGGAAAGCAATTAAAGTCTTGTCTGATGATGACGGTGTTGAAGACATAGCCTTCCCTATCATCCTGAACATTTCAGAATTTCCACAGGGCTGCTCTTCAAGCAAAATGGATTTCTCTTTGCTATGCATCATTATCAATTATGCAAATATAGCAATGTGATTACAAACACAACTGGTTCAGCACACCTATTTGTAACCTCCAACTTCTCCATTTTCTTTCTTACTGGCATGAGTCACCTTCACAAAGGCAACAAAACTTCAACAGTGACAACTGCAGAGAGCAACTTCAAGTTTTCAGATTGCAAGTTGAAATTAGTTAACTAGTCAGGTAAGAGTAGCAACATGACATCTAAATGGCAAAGCTAATAAAAAAAACCAAACCAAAAACATAAAACCCACATACCACACCAAAAGCACAAACACACAAAATAACTCCCACTAAAAACAAACAAAAAACCTAAAAACTCCCCAAACCTACTAGAAAAAAAAACCCCAAAACAAAACCAAAATCCCCCAGAACACCAAACCTTGCTAGCCAAACTAGTTAACAATTAATAAACAACGCTCTATTACTGAAACAAAAGTAATAGAGTGCTAATCAATCACAGCAGAGGTGTCAAAGACCAGTAAGTGAGAAACGGTTCAAGATAGATTAAATCAGCCATAGTGTTAACAAGGTCTTATATAGTGAACAAAGGCATAATAAAATTTTCTAAAACCATTTTTTATAGTTGCTCCATTGAACAAAAGCTGACAGCTGTAGAAGACATTCCCTTTTAAAACGACATGTTTAGTTTCCTTTAATTTTCTGGAGTGTGTACGTCCCATTGGAATATATAACAGATATGTGTAAACTTACATACATAGACATATAACTGTGTCTAGGAAACTCCATGTTTCTTCAATAAGCCTAGTCATGTACTCACATACATGTACATACCTAGTAGTACGTAGAGGTGTACGGCACAAGTGAAAATTAGAGGAACCGCAGAAAACTTACTTGCTCAATTTTTGTCTTTTGGCTACCAATACTAATATTACTGTAACAGAAATTAATTTTCATTCATAATATTCTGCTGATGCATATCTACATATATATACATGAAGACAGGGCACACCAACACTGTTTAGCTTTTTAGTAGATTTCTAGTAATATTTTTATTCAGGAATAATATGCTGTATTATTAAAATATTTTATCATCTTGTTTAAGTACTAAACTAAAATTTGGTAAAGAAGAAATCACTTGAGTACAGGACCAAAGAAAGTCTTGGAATTAAATTTTCCAGAAGCCTCTTCTGTAATTTGGTCTCCTATTTTTAAGGACAGCCATCTACACTTTCCATGCCCAGGAAAAGAGAAGAAAAAAAAAAAAGAAAAAAAGAAAAAAAAAGTTGCTATACATTCTACAACTTCACTTCTGTGTAGATACCTCAACTAAATAAGCCACATGTTCTTACAAGTCGAAAAATGCTGTTGCTTTCCATATGACTAAGGCCTCCCCGCTCCCCCCAGGAAGAAGAGTATTTTTCCACTATATCCAAGAGAGATTAAAGAGAAATTAATCCACCACACTTCATATGGAAAACCAAAGAGATGAAAAGTAAGGAAAAAACACCCACAGGTATAAGCCAGACACAGTCTCTTCTCACTGCTAACCTCTACAGCTAATAATCCTCTCAAAAGTGGCCTCTCCCTTCAGGAAATGTACTTAAACTACAGTACACCTACTGATGCTATGTCTATGACCAAAACTCTGTTTCTGGAACTGGTAAGCACAGAAATGCACTCAAAGAAGAAAGTGCAGTCAGTGACGGTTAGTAATGACGGAAACAATTTACGTTGTGGTATTAGTGCCTTACTCTGCAGAGCACATTTTTGTGACTCCACATTTCCTCTGCCTACTATTTGAGCTGTAAATAAAAGACAGACTGAGCAGTCATGAATTATCAAGGTTCTTCTTCATTTTGAAAAGTCGCCCAGTTCCCAGTACGTGTTTAGACATGCCTGGGAGAGTGACACTGCCACTTACATAAAACTGTTACAGTATCAAGACTCAAATTTTTCCCTGAGAAAAATAAAATGAAATACCAGATCGTGAGCGTTCAATTTCATTAAATAAGATTGTTCAGGACGGCGTGACCCAGCCCGGGAGCAGGGTCAGGCTGCCACAGCTCACCCAGCAGCACATGCTCCCACTCCGGCCGCTCACACGGTTTCCCCGGTGCCTTCCAGCCAGGATTTCCAGGCTGCGAACAAGGCGGGCACGGGCCCAACAGCGGGAGCTGGCTAAAGCCAGGCCACCGGGCAGCTCCAAACTTTCCGACGGTTCTGGCTGGTCCCCAGGCGAACCCCACCCCCC
>JAAGAY010138895.1:0-42929 GCA_011801015.1 Ardeotis arabs
AGCAGCGGGTCCGCCCTAGGCCCGGCCGAGTCCACTGAACAAAGGGGAGCAACTTCTAGCAGTTTCCTACAGAAGCTTCCACCTTAGGCCCCCCCTCACTAAACAAAACCACAACACATGTGAACGTCTCCAGTTTTGTTGAGTCATCACAAATGCAGAGAATTAATTTGATTTTTCTGCTAACAGTTAACTTGAATTTCTTATTTGCTCCCTTTTTAAACAAATCACATTGCTAAATTTCAGAGGGCATTCAAATGACTAAAGTTTTCTCAGATAGTCAATAGAATCAAAAGGTCTATAAACCACCTAAGGATTTAAGACTTTGGCAATGTTGTAGCAAATAGGAGGATGAAAGAAGAATGAGTAAAAGATAAGTAAAAAAGTAAAAGTGTAAAAAAAAAAAAAAAAAGTAAAGAGACTAAAAAGTGACAATAATTAACCCTAATCACAAGGATTGTTTTCTTTCTTTGTGGCTTGAGATGTGACTTCAGTTTTGTTCTAACTGGAGGGGAAATTATAGCATATGAAGGTACTCTTACTCCTGTATTTCATAAATGTCTGACATTTTGGGGGGATTAAGGGGTTAAGGAGAGCACCTCTGTGGGAGAGGCCCTGGGGTGCCGGAAGACAGCAAGGGGATGTAAGCCATCAATGTGCCCTGGCAGCAAAAGAGCTGTGTTACCTGGCACAAAGCAAGTAGATCAACGAAAATGATCATCCCTGTCTACTAAGCACTCATTAGATCACATCTAGACACTGCATCCATGTGCAGCTAAAGTTCAGTGGAGGTCATCACACTTGTTGGGGCTAGAGCACTTGCCCTGCAAGGACAGGCTGAGGGAGTTGAGCTTGTTCAGGCTGGAGAAGAGGTGGCTTCAAGGGGAGGAACAACACAAGGGGAGCAGCCCCTCAGTGACTGGGGGAGGTTGCTGAGGAGACAAGACAGGTTCTTGGCAGTGATGCATAGTGGGAGGATGAGATAAGAGACATAAATTTAAATGAGATGTTGAGAATGGCTGTGAGCAGAAATTTCTTTTCCCATGAGGATGGTCAGGCAGTGGAGCAAGTACCCAGGGAGGTTGTGACGTCTCTGTCCTTAGAGGTTTTCAAGACTCAAGTGGATAAAGCTCTGTTCTGACCTCACAGCTGACCTTGCTTTGAAAATGAGGTTGGGCTAGGGACTTCCTGAGATCCCTTCTAACTTGAACTATGGTGCTCCAGCTTAACAACTTACTGATGAGATTCAGTCCACAGGCTTCTGTCTTTTATCCTGGAGGAGTGCTTCTTTATCTGTAGAGAAGTAGTTGGGACTGGAAGTTTACCTCTTATTAAACAGGAACGTGAGTGGACAGTCATTTAATCAAAACACCTGTACTTCAAAGATGAACTTAGGCCACATCTTTTCCTGTGCTTACCTACAATCATTTTTCACTAGGAGAAGCTGCAAGGGAAACCTCAAACTGCTGCACTGCTACTTTGTCACCTTCCTTCCAGTGATGATGCTGGATAGTAGATAATTTCTTTGTATGTGTTGAGTCATTGCTATTAGCATGCTCAGTTTCAGCTGACTTTTCCATAAAGGCTTGAGACAACATGTTGAGCTTTTAGCAAATCTCAGTCTAAAAATAAAAGGAACACCTGAAGATTAGGAAGTGCAAACACTGATGTTAAGCTAACAGCATTAATACCTACCAAAAGTTTTCAGTATAATTAGATTATAATACTGCAATACAAGAAAAAGTATAACATGCATAGTATGATTCAGTTAAGACAGCAACTACTAACCTTTAAAAATTCTGTTTCTCTTGTAAGAACATGGTGTAATTTCTGAGATTTAGCACAAAGCCACCAGCTAGAAAGTAAATTGTAAGGGGAGTTAACCTTTGAAGTTTCTCTACCTGTCTTAAGTTGTTTGGGTGGTAGAAGAATGTGTTTGGGTACATAAAGATTCCCAACCTGTGTTATCCTAGAGAGCATCACAGTGGCAGCTGTTCACAAGTATCAGTGTGCATATGCTTATCTGGACAGTGGAAGGTGCCTGTTAAGAGTGTTCTACTGTTAATTAATTGCCTGTGTATAGCAGCAGCTTCTGTCAGCTCCTCTGGCCCTGCTCATAGTGCCTGCTGTAAGGATGGTGGGTGCTGAGCACGTCATGTGGAGCTAGAGATCACTGGGCAAAACAGAGGTGTGTCAGAGTGGGAAATGTGATGATGGATGCATGAAGGGTTAGGGTTGATTGACAACTGGCAGGAAATGAGATTTTAGTCTCTATACAGAGGTATATGGTAACAGACAAGCATCAAGAGGTAGACAGGTGTGGTGGGGAATGATTAGGTTTAGAGGTTTATCTAGAGAACTGGCTCCTAGTCCTAAGTACTGCTAGTCCTAGTCAAGTACTGCCACCAGCAATGGCAAACTTTGCAAATCCCTATTTTAACTAGCCTGGAGAATTAATCTTAATAAGAGTCACTGCTAAGGGCATGACTCTGTACTGCCACGTCAAGTTTTTCTCCTGCTAGTGGTCCCCTCCCAGCTGCAGTCCTGTTCCTAGCCCAGTGCTCCGTATCTCCTGTATCTAGATTTAAAAGGAGGCCACTGTGTTCTGGTGAATTCTTTGTGGGGCAGGAATCTGACACAATTAGGTACTCTCTGGCCATTTACAGCCGTACAAAGGGTTTGGAGGGACTACCCCTTCGCTGAGAGGAAGAGGAATTAGAGTCTCTGAAAAGGAGGAAGAAGTAGAAGCCTGTAGGAAAGATATTCTGTTCAAAGCGTGTTTTTTCTTAAATAAAATTATAAACTCTATTTTAAGTGTCTATAAAAAAACCCAGAGTCCATCTTGCACATCTGAAAATATCCAGACAGTGCTTAGAGGTAGCACTTGCTGTGCAATTGGTTCTGTTTCTTGAATGCAAGACGTTTTAGAATTAATGGAGTTCAAGTAGCTGAGCGCTTAATAGGAAGAAGGGGAGCAGTTGGGGAAATTTAAGCTGTAAATTTTGGATGATGTTCAGAGAACTTGTATCCAAGACTTCTAAAACTTTTCTCGGTTTTGAAAAAAAAACCAAAATAATTCCTTTAGAGGTATTTCCTAATATCATCTCTGTTTTTTTGGTGCTTCCTGCAACTCAGTTGTAAGAGTATGTTGTTTTTAATAGACTGGACAGATAGGAACTATTAAACTGAGAATTCAAGCCTGTTAATGATTGGGAATATTGGTATTCCAGGATTTTAAGTTTAAAAATTGATACAACTAAAGAGACAAATAAGAAACTCATCTGCATACTGTTTGGATTTTTAACGTTTGGAAAGTACAGGATACTTAAACTCAGCATATTGTATTTTCTGGTTCTTTAAATGCTTCCTATTTAGTTTGACAAACTAAAGTTTTGTTTTAATTTCATAAATTTAAAATATGTTTTAGAATAGAGGAACCCAGCTGTAATCTCATGAGGAGGGATCTCTTCTGTTATTTTGTGGTACATAATACTCCCATTTATTTGAAGAACCACTGCTGAATTTGAAAATCACCCATACTAGCCAGAGACCTGCAGGAGTTTGAATGGTGCAGCTGATTCATAGAATGGTTTGGATTGGAAGCGAGCTTAAAGATCATCTAGTTCCACCCCCTCTGCCCTGGGCAGGGACACCTTCCACTGGACCAGGTCGCTCAAAGCCCCATCCAACCTGGCCTTGAGCGTTTCCAAGGATGGGGCATTCACAGCTTCTCTGGGCAACCTGTTCCACTGCCTCACCACCCTCACAGTGAATAATTTCTTCATTTATATCTGTTCTAAATCTACCCTCTTTCAGTTTAAAGCCACTAGCCCTTGTCCTGTCACCACCTGCCCTTGTCAAAAGTCCTTCTCCAGTGCTCCTGTAGGCTCCCCTTTAGATACTGGAAGGTTGTTACAAACCTAGTTGCTTAGGTAAAATCATCAAATAATTGCATTTCCTGTGCACACAGAGAAGGTGACAACAGCAGCAATTTTAGGCTCTTCGAGTGATATGCTGGCATGGGAGGCAAAGTTTTTCTTGGAAAAAGCTGTCAGCCATAAAGTACATTTTTGGATGGGGTGGAGGAACTAGTTTGTGTAATAGCTTGCTCACCTCTTGTGGTCTACATACAGCAATTTGTGAGTCCCATAGTCTGTGGTCTAAAGCCAGATTGCCTATCAACTGAAGAAGACTGTACTGGGATCTAGACAGTGGAAAGCAAAGCTCAAATTCTGATGCCAAAACTACCTTCAGGAGCTAGTATAAAAGGAGATGTTTATGCCTAACTTGAATTTGCTTTAAAAGATGCGCAGGAACCTTGTAGAAATCTGCTCCGCTGAGTTCAGTGTGAAATATGTTGAAGCTTTCAGAGTTGTTGGAAAATGTTGTAAGTCAGCAGCAAAATAAATGATCATTTCAAAATATCACTCAGAATGTGCCAGAAGCAGAGAGATCTTTGAGGATGATTGGTTCAAGTAGATGATGATGACTTTCTATTTTAATGAAGTTTTCAGAAGGAATGTGTGGAACAAAAGATAGGACATACATATTCAGGAGTTCCTACTTGAGGAAATTGGAATAGAATATGACACAGAAAAGGTGTGATTGTTCTAAGACAGTAAGACTTACCTTGATGGTCAGAGTAGAAGAATGTTGCCTAGACTTGATTAATCTCAACTGAAGATGGATGTCTAAAATAGATCAGGGAATGTTAAAGGTTAGATGAGATGAATCTCAACAAAGGTAGTACACCAGAATAAAACACCTATTTATTGACTTGGAGTTAAGTTTTTCTATAATACCTTCTAAAAGAAGGAGCTGTTTCTTGAGGGTTAGCAGATATAAATATTGTCACTTGTCCAATTTGTCTGTTTTTTGCTTGTTACTAAGCTCAGTGGTAAGTAAGTAGCTCATAAGTAACTGTCAAATGCATGATCATCACAAACAGTAAAGTACTCTTTACAATGTTGTTCATGTCGTTTTAATAGGATTATAATATCCTTTATATCAGTCTTGCCAATATCTCTTCTAGGGAGCTGAGTTAGTGATTTATGTGCTGGGCAATTAAATGCATGTTTATAGACTTTTGTGAGTTTTACTATAAATTAAGCATACAAAGCACATATAAATGGCCTCTTTGTGCCTGTTTTCAGTAGAGACATGATTTTCTTCTGCCTAACCTTGCAGATGCAAGGGAAATCTGTAGTTTAGAGTTCTAGCCACATATACTACAGAAGCTCAATTGGGTATGTGGAAACTTTGCATTATAAAACATAGTGTTCTAGGAAGTCTTGTCAGTAATGTTATTTAAAAATATTTGTTGACTTTTGGTACAATTCCTTGAGGTACTAAGTGCATGTAAAATTTAGATCAAACAAGCAATTACATGGATTCAGTTCGTTCTTTTCTTCCTTATATATTTACTATGCTTATTCTTATGTAATGTGGTAATGGAAGTTTCTGAGCTTCAATTCTGAGATCATTTACAACTTCTAAGTTAACAGTCAAATGATAAATTAGAAGAGTTGGAAATAGTGCTGTTTAGAAATTACATTTGATGAAAACCATTTAATAGTTGTGGTGAATTACTCTGATAGTTCTGCTTGGGGATTGTTGGAGTGGTCTTTTTTTCTTCCCATCCCTGCCCTGAATTGTAGAAGCAGGTATACCTTTCTCAAGTTTGCTTTACACTGGAAGAGAAGTCAGTCAGAGTTTTAGTCTTCATAATGAGAGCGCCATGTTTTCCTGCTGTCTTTAGCTTCTTGAGGAGACTTGCGCATCTGTTCTGATTCTTTTCTTTGTTATGAACTTGCTATTTTTTCCACAATTTGAAGGAAATTGTTAAAGTAGCTATGTTCTCTTTTGCCTTCTGGTTGCAGTGCAACATAAATGGTCTGTGCTACGTTGTTGATGTGGAAGGTTGTGGATGATTGGTGTCAGAAAGATTTCTTTTTTAGTAATAGCTGTAGAGCCTTAGCTGAGATTGTTCAAATACTAAATGAGTGCTGTCAGGAGGTCAGTCTCACGAAGGATACAGTAATTTATTATATGCTGTGTATGTGCTTATTATCTCAAATAATGTATCACAGCAAGCACTCAAATCACCTTTCAAGCAGCAACATCTTAAGGTTCAATTGACTTTACTGTTTTTTAATACTTCAGTAACTTTGTTTAAATGGACTCATTGTTAAGTTCAAATTTTTGTTTCCTTTACTCTTTTACTGAGAGTCTGACTTTTCTTTTAAGTTTGTTCTGCAGAAGATGAAAAACAAATATGAGATGCAGATGAAATGTGTTTTTTACACTTGAATAAGTCAAAATACATTTCATCCTAAAGAAAAGTTCTTCTCTAAATAATGTTTTGTTTAAATTTATGCAAATGAATAATCTTATTTATCTTTAGAATACTGTAGTCACAGGGAATTTGCATATTAATAACATTGTTTCTTTTTAAAAAAAATTGCGGGACCAGAGATTTCATTTTAATTTAGTGGGGTTTTTTTTAAGAATACAATGTCTGTGCATTGTGATACCCCTCTTTTCAAAACAAGTATTTGAAATATTGTTAACATTCATATATAGTATGGTACTGTTGTTATTTATACACAGGATCATTTTCACTGTGCTTTCCTGAAAATTATATTACCTCATGTGTTGTTATTTCAGGAATTTGGAAAAACTGTTACAATCTTTCTGTGTTCAGATTGGAATAGGTGCTAGACCACTGCACAATGTCTACCAACCGAAAAGTAATGTAAAATAGGGGTGAGGGGCGGGGAATCTTGGTGCAAGTCACATTGTTCAGTTTTGTTCACAGATATCAAAGGAGTACAAGAAGCTAATTCCAAAATAAATGTGAATTTCAGGTATCTTTTCATTAGTTGAATACTTACCCTTGTCTTTGAACTGAAGGTGACCTTGTAGTTTTATGCAATATGTTAATTTAAGTCATTGCCTTTATATTTGCAATAAAAAGCTAAAATACAAGGTCTGACTTGTTATTATTTCATTTTAATGACAGTGAGGATTCTACCTAAATGCAATTTAATGTAAGGACTATAAAGTGAGGAATGGTGTGATTTTAGGACGTTATGCCTCAGTGTTCTCCTATCTGTGGAAGTGTGTTTTTGCATACGGTTCTGCAGAGTTTTGAGAAAGAGGCAACCTAATTTCTTCCTTTCTTCCAGCACTGGACTTCCCCCTAAGCCAGCCATTCTTGATGCTGCATTATGAAGAAGTTGGTCATTACTGCCTGGTTACAGTTTAGTTTATTCTGACTGAGCCCAGTTCTGATTCTTTCTGTTTGTTTATAGGAGTTTAGAATATGATGCTCTTTTGAGTGCTTTATGAGGTCTTGTCTTCTGATCATCAGTGATTGATTTATAAGCACCGCAAGGCTGAGTGCTGAGAGAGCTCTAAGATTGTTGGTGTTGGAGGCAGTTTTAATTCGAAAGGGATTTTTCAAGTGAAGAATGACTGATTATTTTTTTTTTTTTTTTAGTATACTAGAGCTCTAGAGGTTAGGAGGCAATTGGATATGCATGTTTTATTGGCTTTGAAAATGCTCAGTAGCAGTTTACATTGTTCTACACAAATAATGAGCTTGTATCACCTCATATCTTTCATTTGATGTCTCTATACATGTAGTCTTTATGTAGTCTGTTTTTCATTTCTGGTCTTCATGCATGCATTATATTTTACCGTAAGATTTGTGTAAACGTACAACTCATTATCTGAATGACTAGTTGAAATCTTGAATATACATCTGTCGAACAATTATTCGTCAATAGGAAGGTAAACAGATAATTTTCCTTTTGCCTACACTTTTAAAATAATCTAAGCTTTCTCATGTTACTTTAATCAGAGAAGCTATTTGCACATAACTCAAGTTTTATTTTTTGCAGAGTTGAGTGTAAGTTTTTGAACATTTTTTTTCTGGATGATTTTTGATTATCAGTACTGATGAGAATCACAAGTCATAAAAAAAAAAAAAAAAAAAGTCTGCAGAGTTTTTATAGTGAGAAGGGCTGTAATTTCTGTTAGTTAAGACCAGCAGTCAGGTAGCTGTTTACCATGAATTCAATTTATACAGAGTTGAACACATTAAATATCAGTAGGTAAAGTTTATACATTTATCTGATGTCTTTTTTTCCTATACCTCATGTAAAACTTATTTTCCCAATGCAATTAGTTTGATGTTTTGTAACCTGCTTTCTCAGTTAAGCTGTACATTCCTTCTCAATTGGTTGTTTGCAAGAAGCTGTGTGGTCATTAACCTCTGTGTATGAAGGTATAATTCATGTTATGCGGTATGAATATACTGACTTATTTAGCGGGGAGCTAATGAACTTTTCTTGAAGGAGAAAGCTCGGATTTTACTGTAGACAGACAGGCTTAATATCTATCTTTGTTCATACCTAGACAGTATAAGAAAATCCAATGTGAAGCAGTTTTTCTCATCTGTAAGTTAGAGAAAAAGTTGCAGACAAACAATCTAAATAGCAGCATGATAAGGTGGTTCATTAATTAAAATCTCATGTTCAGTGATTAGTTGCCTATTTTTACAATGATATCTAGCACTTGAAGCTGTGTTCAAAAAGATGTTTAGGGTTACTTGCAGTTAGTATACTGCCAAAGACTTCTGGCAAAAATCTGCTACATGCTGTATCTACTAAATCTGATCCCGTATTTCAGGAACAGAAATTTCATTGTGTTGCATGCTGAACTGGATTAAGGGAGGAAAAGAACTCACAGGTACTTCTCTTCCACATCCTTGCAATATAGCTAAGAGGTATTCCTGTTTCACAGGTATAACACTGAAACACAAATATGAAGACACTAAATTTGCTTTGTAGATATGTGCTAAGCATTAAGAATGTAAGCATCTACAAATGCCTTCATGTTTACGTGCTTAAGTATCTAGTGAGTCTGGGTAATAAATGCACCATTCAAAACTCCTGTCTGATTTCAAAAGATTGTATCAAGCCCTGAATGAATTTCCATAGTAGGAGGAATCTGTGGCACAAACCATTGGTCTGGTGTCCAACTGCTGTCCATGCATATGTCTGCCTTCTTACTGTGACCAAAGGTCTCAACTACAGATTTTTTTGTCCCATGTGATTAAAGATTTAGCAGCTGGTACTTGTGCCTTGCAGTCATGAGAGATGGATTTGCTCAGAAAGCTGAGCACTGCAGTTGTTCAGTTTATGTGTTTGGATTGAAGTGACTGCTAAATTACTTTTTGAAAAGGAAAGTGAGAGGATTATTTTGGAAAATAGTGAAAATTATGCAAAATACAAAAATTAGAAATTCTACCTGACAAGTGGAGTCATTAAAAATTGTCCTCCTGACTATTTTTCAATCAGAAAATTGAAAATCGACTGTTTGTCATTAAAAATGGAATTGGCATCGTTTCCTTGAAAACTGTTTTTTTTTAAAAAACACCTTTTATAGATTTCTTAAAAGTATACAATATTGCAGCATTATTTTATACTGTAAAATAAAGAGAATTGCGCTCTAGGAAAATGTTCATAGTTCATATTGCGAGTTATTTTCTTTTAGTTGGATATGTTATGAGAAGAACATAGAAACGTGCTGAATCTAATGTGCTAATTACCTTGGAGGTATTTATCTGTAGGAATTGAAGTCTAAAAGACTAAGGTAGATCTTTAATTTCTTGTAGTTCATCTTTATTGCACTCCATTAAAAGTTGCATTTGGTTTACTTTTGTTTTGTAAAATTTTTCTTACAATTGTTTTCTGACGGGCAAACCATGCTTTCCTGTGTTTAAAATGACTAACTGAAATGCAGAATGTTTGTTTTTTTTTTTTTTTAAGAAAAAAAAATAACATTTTGCTTTTTATTAAAAGAGAACCATAAGAAGTAAGACATTGAATAAGTGATGAAGAGAAAACCAGGCATGTATGTGGCCATGTACTGATGTTTTCCAGTAAAATTTATCTTTGGGATTAGATTGATTATAATAAAATTTTAAGCAGCGCTCAAAACAAGTTGGTTACACTGATAAGTCATACCAGCCATTCAAAAAATAGCCTAGCACTTTTCAGAAGCTGTAGTTGGTGTGTTGGTGATAATGAGGGAAGGTAACGTTTGTAAAACAGAACCTATGAGTTACACTGAAAATGTTAAAAGTTGTCCTGGAGTTTGCAGTATAAGGAATTAATACTATGGCAACTTGGATACCTGTTCAGTTTGAATGTTTTACAGTTCTGTGTCAAATTCAGCAATATAAAGGATAAACATAGAGGTGTTAACAGAGAAGTTGCATCTTAGTTTTACATCAAAAATCCTACAGCTTAAGGTACAAGCATGGTTAACTAAGGACAGACAGCTCAAGAAAAACAAAGGATTTTTTTATAATTACTATTTTGAAAGAAGACCTCTGGAAAGAAGACGTGTTTATCTCACACAGTCCTCCTATACTGATTTTCAGCGCATTCAAAGGAAGTAAACAGTATTTTTATTCCTGAAATCAGCTTTTCAAGATTTCTACAGCATTACTTGACTGCCTCCATCATTTAAGCTGTTTAGGTTACTTTTCTTCCTGTTTAAGTGATAATATCCTGCCACGTAAGTGGAAAATTGGGAATGAAGCATTTTTTTTTTAAGTGCAGTTTGTCAGAGACCACTTCTGGAAATGTCTCTGTCTACTGTTGTTGCAGTAATGTTGAATATTGCAAATATTATGTTATATGTGTTCGGATTCTTTGGCATACATATTCCACTGCTCATATCTTATTTATGTCTGCTGCCATTACAAAATACTGTTAGGCAATACTTCAGATTTACCTTTATCAAAACTTACAACAAGTTGTAGTAGTAATTGTTTCATTACCTGTAATTGAAGTAAGACTTGTAGTATTGCAGGTTTTTTCATCTTTTTGCAAACTTGGTTCAGGAGAGTGATGTGTTTTCGTTGAATGCTTGTGCTGTGCTTGTGTGGTGTTCTATCTTTGCGAGAAGTATACCCTGCCTGAGTATTGTTATGATCTCTAGGATATGACCTCCTGAAACAGTTAACTAACATTAAAGGTATTTAAAAACTGTATATTAACAGAACGAAGTTAAGTACTCAGAGATTATTTATAAAATGTAGACCCACAGTATGTCTGTCACAGATGGAAGAAATGAATGTATTGACAAGTCTGTAGTACACTGAATAAGTTTATAGACCTAAAATCCTACACAAGATTGCCAGAAATTAACGGTTTGTCTCCAGTACTGGATGTGAATTAGCTTAAGCAGAATCCCATTAGGCAGGCAATTCTTTATTGCCTGTGTATCAGAAGAAAGTAATTTACTTCATTTTTCTGAGAATTTAACTGAGATTTGTTCCTGAAACATCAGCCAGGCAGCATGGTGCAGTTCCAGCTTGTATATTTGATAGGGATAAATACATGCTGCATTTTCATTTCCTTCCAGAATGAATATGCTAGAGAAACTCACCATATGTGATCAGATTTCAGAAGAGCCAATGCTTAGTTTGCAGTCTGTTTCCAGACTCTGAAGTGTACAGGTTATTTCATGTCTTGATGATACTGTGCATGTTTAGACTGGCTTTTTCATTAAGTAATAAGAAATAGTACAGACTGAAGTGATCTTGTGTGTGCTCAGAGAGGTACCTACACAGCCTAGATTTTCAGAGGAAACAGAATGGCTGTATTTGAGAACAAGTTTTATTCTTGTAGTAGCTCATAAAAGTCAGAGACAAGTACTGGCAGCCAACTAAACGTTAAAGTTTTTCACATGTTTGCTGAAGGAAGTACATGCTCATATTCTAGGATACTAAAGAAAGATCATGATGTTAACTTTGCTCTTGTCATCTGTTGTGGCCACAAATGTGTTGGCCGTATCGCGCAGGTAAATCTTCCCATAGTAATAGGATACGTGTTGTCTACTTAATCAGCCTCTGTAATGTTTCTCATTTTGCAGTAGAAGTTACTGGTGTAGTAGTCAAGCCAAGGTTTAGGCTTACATATGAATGTGAATCATTTTAGTGTCTCCACGCTTCACTGTTCTTCCAAGCAATACAAATGCTATACTCTTTTAATAATGAGTACAGGGCAACTTAAATTGTGGAAACCAGCAACATTGTTTTGACCTTGTGTCTGTAGACAAACTGCTCTGTTCATACAAATGGAGTTGGGAAATTATGATGTAGTATGTAGTAACTTTCTTGTGCTGTAGCCTTATATATTATGTTGTAAAAGGATATGGCTAGTTAACATACACAGCAGTTTTAATAGTATGATTTGTGTTAACAACACGGATAACGTTGTGGCTGAGAGCAAGAGGTAAAAAAAAATTAAATGTCGTAAACAGAATTTTTTCATAATGATTTTTGTTTTAGGGGCATAGAGTACAAATTGGATAGAATTTAATTGCTAAAGCTGGTTAAGTGTAAAATTAATTTTAATATGGCTTAAGTGAAACAGTAACCTTGATATAGTTGAGAAGCAATTTAAAGAAACCACTGGCTACTTAGGTGATGGTTTCAAGTTTGTAATCACATTTTATTAAAGTTCTTTGATACTACACCTCCTAAGAATGCCTCCTTAAAATCAAATGCTGATGTTAAGGGAAGATATTTATTTTACTGATGCTGCACTATGAGGTTTAAATGGATAAGTACTGATTGTTAAGTACTGTGTGTGTGTTTAAAAACGTACAATGTCTCTTTTAAACATAGTACAAGAAATAAACAGAGAAAAACATTGAGTAATAAGTGTTTTGTCCCATCTACCTTTTGACAGGAGAATTAGATGACAGAGAACAGGCAAAGCTGGAAGTAAAAGTATGGGATCCAGATAGCCCCCTTACTGACCGTCAGATTGACCAGTTTTTAGTTGTAGCACGGTAAGATTAAAATCCTCTAATAAAAAAAAATTCCTTTTGCTTTTCCTACTGACTATTTATTCCCCTATGTCATGTTACTCAACTTGTTTGCCATTTTGTGAGCCCTTCTCTTTCCCACAGTTAGCTAAAAGAGAAAATCAGACCATAACCTTCTGCATATTTATTGAAGCTACCAATACAGAAGAGAGAAGGAGTGAGTGAGTTTTGGAATAATGCTATATTGCCTGTATTTCAGGTTGTAGTAGAATTTGATACTTTAAATGTAGACATCAGTCTGTTTTCCCCTCAGTGTAAATGAAGCAGGATTTCAGTGCTAATATTTGTCTTTTATTACAGTATTTGGAATTTCATAGTGTAAAACGGAAGTTAAGAGCAGAAATAAAAAAAAAATGTTAACAAATGAAATCGATGCAGAACTTGCCCGGTTTACATGTAATCTGAATAATATGCAGTGCAATTATTTTGGATGAATGTTGAAATGAAAGTTTTGAAGTGATGCGTTTCATTAGTGAAAAAAATCTGATCAGTTCAACTTTAGAAATTAACATATGATTATGCAGATTCATGAGGGGAACATCAAAGCCCATGGAATTAATAAATACCTTTTAAAATAATTTCTCTACTTTAAAAAAAAAAACCAAGCTTTTAAAACTCTGTAGACTTCTTACTGAAAGACAATTCTACACTCAAAAGATACATCATGTGTTGCCTGTCCTGTAAATCATACTTACAAATGTAGTATAAAGGTACTGTTCTAGTGACAGCAAAGAACTTTTAATCACAGCTAATGTAGGGATTTTATCCAGAATCTCTCCATCTGCTGTATTTTCTGTAACCTGGTTGAAGAGCATAGTCTCAAAGTTTTTGTTCTTTATTATTTCTCCCTTTTGAACAAACCATCTCAGGAAGGAAATGGAGAAGTTGCTTTATATTTTCCAGCTTATATGTGTGGTGAAATGGGTTGCTGATTTATTGTTTTACAGTTCAGATGCTGATACACCTGGATTTCTTCTTTGTCCCCCACTTCGTAGTGCTGTATCCTTTCTATACAGCAGTAAAAATCACCTGGCCCTGTTGAATTTCCAAGCAAGCCAGATGGATATAGGTGTGAACATGCATCTGCTCAGGAGATCACGGTGCCTGGTAGATTCTCCATAGAACAGAACCCAGAAAACAGAACTGCTTCTATCACCAGCAGTATAATACCTGGACATGTATGGGTAGACTGTTATGTGGTGCCTTAAAAATACCATCTGTGTGAAGATGATGTGCATTTTTTAAGAGTTCATTCAGTGTCTTCACATCCATCCACTCCCCATTTTGCAGCCATTCTGGGGAGCTGGAGTAGTATACTGTGAAGCTGAGAATGTTCCCAGAGGAGTGTACCAGGAAGCAGTCTACTGGGAAGTGACAGAGAATAAATGAAATGTTTAGAGAAAAGCATTCTTCTCTCTTCTTCCCCTTATTTAAGACATCTGTGCAATGCTGTGCCCTGACCAAGACCACATTTGTTTAGAAGTTGATAAATTTCTGTAAAGAAGGTTTTTGTTATGGTGGGAATGGGTCTTGGTCATAGCTGACTACCACAGTCTTGTGGTAGGCAATCAGTAATGACCATCTATAATCAGATGTTACTCAAGTACCACTTTATTGATGTTCTTTCACAAAACTCCATTCATCTTTGTTAGCTGCTTTTGAGCTGACAGAAGCTATTTCCCAGCTCCTATATACTTGTATTCACAGGCCATAAGATCACTTGCATTAACTGCTTCTGAGACAGGTTTTCACCAATTGCTGGAGAGACTGTTCTCCTGTGATGACTGTGGCAGCTTTAAATTCAGTATACTGTGTGCTTGCAGGTAAAATCTTTCATTATGGTGGACCATTAAAAGCTGCTTGAGTAACAGTGGAGTTGGTATTATGATCTGGTGAACTATGCTTACAGACTCGTAAGATAGCTCTGCTGTGGCCTAACTGCAGTGCACTGGGCATTGGCTGAGCCTGCTGGGTTTCCAATGAGAATGGTATTTCTCTGGTTCCTGGAAGTTATGTTTAGTTTTGCAAATTTGAAATTCTGACAATAAAAACTCTTTCCTAAATGCTTTCCTATATATGATTTTGGTTAAATATGTGTATGTTATCTGTATTTGAAATTTTAAAAGCATTTTCACGTGATCATTTTTGCATTCTGTATCAAAGGCATCAAGTATTTATTCTCAATTTTTTTCAGTTTACTCTGGGTGAAGGAAGAGTTGCTTTTGTCCTTATAGGCCTTAGCTTTTTCAGTCACACAAGCACACCTTGTTGGTTCTTTAAAAGGTGTTTAAATACTCTATTTTTTCTATTTATGTTGCCCATTTGCAAGAACATTTATATTGGCCTCGGGCATGTAGCTTTCCCAGTCTTACAAGGTTTGTTTACTGTGTCATGAACGAGAGGCCTTTTTTCTAGGTTTATATGCTTGATCAGTCTGGGCCTGTCACTAAGCCCTAGTTCGCAATTATCTGCTGGATGTAAAGGTAGAAGAATATCGGAGGTAACAGTGTGAGAGGAATCTATGGAGATTTTGAAAAAAGCGTAAGAGTACTTGAGCGGAAAGATCCTTAACCCTGAGTTCCCTACGTAGTCTTGCTCAACTCTGTGGAGTTACAAATCTTGAAAGTCCCTTGTTGCTACTACTGAAGCATAATTTGGGCAAAGGCTCTTGCTTGAACTAGCAAAAGCATCTGTTAGGAGAAGCTTGAGGCATCAGACTAACATTCTGATTTTGAGTTGTTTTTTTGGGTTACACACTGTCATTTATACTCTGGCAGTGAGAATTCCAACACCATTTTCTACTCCATTCAAAGAAGATACAGTGGCTTCAACCAATTTTTGTTCTGTCATGTATATTGGCAACAGTTCTTCAGTGTTTGCTAGCTTCAAAAAACAGGACTCTGAGAAGCTGCAACAGCAGGTCCTGTTCCCCTTGGTAAATAGTATAGTCCAGTAGAATTGGATTTGTAGAATTGGAATGTTTTATTTTCAGGCCAACTCTAGTATGATCCTGTGGACTAAATATGAGTATGTGGAACTACTGTTTAATTTAAGACATTGAATTTGTATGATCCAAGATACCTTTTGATGTTGTCAAAGTGCAGTAGCTAAGATGCTGGGGACAGCTGCTTTATTTGTAATTTGAACTAAAGCACTACTATAGATGCACTCTGTTTTCTCTAGTCATCTCTCTCTATCATTCCTAATATACAAGGAATAGTTTTAATTTTAGTTTGTGAAGGAGTCGAAAATGGTCCTGACCAGACTCAAACGTGGTGGAAGTTTTGAGCTCCAGTCTGGACAGATGCTGAGAGCCGTAGATCTGACCCATTTTTTTGTTTGTTTTCTTTCTGTCTGCTAGTTTGGTCTATAATTCATTACACGCAAAGTTTTTGGTACATTCTAGTTCCATTTATATACTTTATGATACAGTGAAACTGTTAACAGTTTAGTTCTATTATTCTACTTCGTCTAACTATGTCTTCCAGAAGGAATATATCTTTAAACCAGGCTATTTTCCAGGCATTTGTGGTCCCAGCTTATTTACAACTAAAAGAGAGTTTTGAAGACTAATTAAAATAGCTTTAAATCATTGCACCTCTACCTTAAAATTTTGTTCTTTGATTTATTTGAAGTTAAAAATGACATTACGTACATCTGGCTAACATAACATGTTTCTCTTTATTTGAATACTTGCTTACTGTTTGATGTAAAATCGCAGAAGAACACAGAATTAAATGTTAATTATTTTGAGTTACAGCTTGATTCTTCCTGTGTTTTTTCCATTTTTACATTTTCTCTGAGACAGTGATTATATTCATTTGCTGTTGGTTACTATTGATTTAATTACAAGTGCTCATGGTATATGGAGGTGTATTTGTTAAACGAATTATCTTACAGTGAGGAAGTAAGCACAATGCAGCTTCAGCTAGCAATGTGTCTTTCATCATATTGAGGAAAAGAACACACTCATCAACTGAGAGCAATAAGTACAAACATTTAGAAGTGTGCTCAAATAGTAGTACTCTGTTCTTGCAAGATAATTCAGTGTAGTCAGTGGCAGTAGATGACTTGCAAAGCTCGTCAGTGAAAATAAGTAAGTAAAAGTTACTGGTTTGGAAGCTTCAATATTAGTATGCTCCTGGATTCTCTTTAGGTGGTGAGAAGTGAAAGGAATTTGAGTTCATTAAAGAGGTAATTAAATTTAATGGCAGAATTGCAACATAAAATTACATGGTAAAGATGGTGAAAATCTTGATGCCAATGCTTCACTCGCAAAACTAGCTCTCTGCTAGCAAGGTGAATTACAGCATCTAATGATAGGTAGATGGTTTGGCAATAAAAAGAAAAAATATGTTCACATCAGGTTTACTAGGAGTATCGAAATACGGTGTGTCTGCCTGTCTCATACTTGGCTGGTACACGTTTATTCCTTCGTGCATTTGGTGCTACTGTATTTCTTCTTGACCAAATTAATTAGAAAACAACTAATTCAGACCTGGAGCTGAATTTCTTTTTGCATCTTTTCATATGAATTTTGATCTGTTGCATTATAAAGAAAAAATTTCTGCAGCAGCATTTTAACGGACCTGCTTTTATGGGGCTGTAAATCTTTGTGACTGTGAAACTGCAGGGTGAAGTACAGATGGACTTTATTCACAGATTAAATCATAATCTGTGAATTAAAGTCCTGGTATATATCAGATTTTATTTCTGTTAAGTAATAAAGATTTCACATATATTCCATTTCTATTCATTTAGTGATGAAACTGAAGGTTAGTTGTTGTGCGTAGGGGACATTATGTATAATGCCACCCCTTTCCCTGACTTTGAGAGTCTTTCGGAGAAGGATTGGTGACAGGTAACTTTTTATGTTTATCATTTCATCTCCCTTTCCACTCTAAATATCTGAAGTGATAATAATGAAGCATAGCACTGTACAGACAGTTGCTTAGAAATGCAAGGAGAATGTGTCTTCTGGAACAGCATCGTTTTCCTGTGGATATGTTCTTCATGTCAGACTTTGCATTATCCAGTAGTAAAAATCTCAGGGGTATTTTTCAACTTTAATTAGTATTGTGCTGGTGACATACATATCCACTGAAGAAGTATTTTTTTTCTTCTTTCCAAGATCTTAAGTATCACAAGACTCTTAAGGAGCAATCAGATAATAATTGGTTGGTTGTAAAATGCTATTACTGGTAGCAATCTAAGGGGAACAGTGATGTAATATTAAGGAAAACAAAAAGCCTTCCAAAGATCCACTTAGTTATTTTCCTCAAAAAATGTTAACTCTCAGGATGAGGCGTAGGTCTTGTTCATTAGTTTGCAAATATGTGAGGAAAATTGTGAATTTGCAGATTAATATATGCACAGAGGTGATTTTCTTTAAACAGATTTGTCCAAAGTATCCCTGCTACTCATCTCATATCACTGAAACAGAGGAAAAAATGTATAAAAGTAAATGATTTTAAAATAAACATCCTCAGAGTAGAAGGGATCTCTGTTTCAGTTGTATTTTTGAGACTACAAGGCAAGAGAAAATGGAGAGTTACTGGCCAGGATGTATAACTTTCTGGATCTGATTTGATGCTGGACTGCTGTTGCTACTGGGGAGACTAGTGACTATTTTTATCCTGATGTATAATTGCAGTGGTTCCAGATTATCTTTGGTAGATAACAACCCTTTTCAGAATTAGTTACTGATGAGCAATTGAATCTTAAGAAATATATTATGAAAGTCTCTTTTGTTTGCTGCTTCATGATTTCATCGGTACCACTAATACTAATCTTATGCAAAAATTTGAAAAATTACTTCTTTTTATGTCTTAGACTTGAGTTATAAGAAATTTGGAGGAATGTATTTTCTGCATTCAATACCTAGTCGGACCTTTTACCCTAACGTAGGGTACACAGGCACAACAAAATGATGATGAGCTACTTCATCTCAAGAGAGTTCACTGCCGGTTTTTTTTTTTGGACATCGATATTGTTTAGTTTTGCTGAATTTGTTCATTTATTCCATAGTCTTAGATCCTGGCACCAGATTATCTTGATTTGGTTGTCAGCTACAATCTCTGTTGTAGTCTTTGAGAGAATGCTCTTGGTTGTGGTCTTTAAGATAATTAAAACAAGGAAAACCTAATTAAAGTAATTTGGTCTAGCCCTTAAAGCTCGTATACCTGCTTGCTGATACAGCCTGTGCAAAGAGTGATCTCTCTGCTGGTGTCACTAATTGTTTATCATTCTTGTTCATCTCTGCCACCTGTGTAATTCGTGGTCTGTATTATGCCTTTTGGCTTTAGATTATTTTAGGAGGCATGGGGAGTGTTGGTTTCTGTTTGAATGAAGTCTCAGTACTTCAATTACTCATTGAATAACTAATTTGTGACTAGCTCGCTGAGCACATTTTTTTGGTTACTTGAGTTTATTATTGTTATTGAATTAAATATAGTTTCAATTAAATATTTACAGTTATTTGGATGCTAACAACTTAATGGAACATTTACATTAAAGAGTCTGCTTAGAAAAAATTAGTAGGGTCTGATTATTCAGTCTGCATTTGTTTAATACTGAGTTCTATTTTGGTAGCAGGTAGGTGAAGACAATAGTGTGTCTTCTGGAAGTAGGCATTGGTTAGTTATCAGGTTTTTTTCATTTTAACATTTTGAAAATAATTCTTTGGTGGTATTAGAAAAAAATCATAGAAGGAAAAATGACAAAGGAAATCTTTGACCTTTGTATCAATATGTTCCTCATACCTGTGTTTAAATTAAAAAAAATATATAAATTAATGTATTTTAATGATTTCCGAAATTAATACTGAATTTGGATTTGGATTGCGTGGCTGGATTTGACAGAGCACTGTGTATCACTGTTAAGTTTTGAGATTAGTTACTATTTAACAGCCAAATGCTCTAGAATTCCAACACTTATTTGGATTGTCTGAAAAATTCATTGTCTTAAAGTGTCCAGGGAAAGGGGAACTGGAAGTTATGTTGGTTTCAAGGTATAGCCACAGACACAGATACCCCTCCCTGTCTCCACCTCAAAATGGCACACTGCCTGCTCTTTATGATGGTTCTTATTTTGCATTCACGTACCCTGTGGTCCCACGCATCATTCCTCTGACGGTTGTGATCTTCTCCTACTCAGTACATCACTGGAAATGATGTCAGCTGATGCATCAGCTCTTACTTCTTTATCACTTATTTGAAATAAACCTGGCTTTATATTGCGTCTTAATTTTGACTTTGCATACTGGGCAACATAATTCACGTACTCTTGGGCTCTGAAGTCAGCCTAAAAAATTTCATGTACTAGAGAGCAACTTGTGAGAACATGCTCTTTGTCATTTTTATAGCATATGCTGATTTTATTTTAGAAATATCGTTGAAAGAATATAATGTTAATTATGCAAAAGAAAGATAAGAAGCTTGTATGTAGCAGCAGAAGGGAAGTACAGTCATGCCACGTGCTGCTTTGCTGGTTTGAACAGTAGCAACAGAAGGATCACAGGAAAGACTGTTTAGCTAGAACCCTTATCAACGCCAACATGTTTAAAGAGGTTGACTGACTATCAGGAAATGTGTTCACAATAGAGCCTTATTCTTGAGACTGATTTGTGGACAAATACTGTTTTATGTACTGCCAAACTTTGAAAAAAATAAAATAGAATGTGTATGTGTTCTTGTCACATATTTGCCATCTCTGCAAAGAGGGAGCAAAGGTTGTGGAACAACGTTTGAATGTAACTTATATATTCCAGAGCCTTTAGAAATTAAAACAGTTAATATCTGAAATGTGTGAATCACTGCTGTTGAATCTTAACTATGTCTTACAAGTTTTTGGCAGCAAGTACTGAAACATGCATTCAGTGTTAAATGTTTCGAGATTCAAGATAAAATTGCAGTAACAGCTGTTATTACCAGTTTCTCCATGATCAATAATATGCCTTAGAGGGTTAAACTCTTGACGCACATTACATTATTTTATTCTTGAATATCGAGTTTATAGTACACAACTTTCAGTGTATTGATCTCTGTCAATCTGCACTTAAAACTTGTGCGGAGTGTAATTGCTGAGTGAGGCTTCAGTCCTTAGTCCAGAGGCTTACACTGTATGAAAAATGTTAGGTGAGTAATTAGATCTTTGATTTTAGAAGGACTTCTGTCATGTCATAACTGCAACAAATAATTTGTTTTTAATATCATAGTGACACAGTGCCCCTCAAAAGTTATTATGCAAAACTGGGTAGTGGAGCAACTTCTGTTCTATTAATTAATTAATTAATCTTTCTCACGTGTTGCTCCATCTTTGCTCATTTGGTGTATGACGTGCTGAGCCCAGTCAAATTCTCTCACGCATCTTTCCCTTCACTGTGTGCGATATTTAGATATGTTTCCAATAGAAGTTTGCAATTTAGAACAGTCACTGTAACACTAATTCTCCATCTCTATTCCTTATATTTGTTGCTCTGGTAAGTATAATAAATGCTATGTACAATTCATCAACAAAAGTGGAAAAAAAACCAACAACACAAACATAAAAGTTTGGATAAAAACCTGTCTATTAAATAATGCTGGAATGCTTTTATTAAGTAGATTGAGAGATCAATTTATTTTGTTATTACTTAAAACCTGTGATAAAAATATTATTTTGGAGGTACCTTAGACTAAGCTAATATGCTTTCTTTGCCTCCCTAATGGAAGTAGTACACATACATTACTGAAGTGAATAATATGTTATTAAATGTTATTTCCTCACGGGAATATGGTGAACTCCCTTTTTTAACTGTGTTGTAACTTGTTAAATAGTGTTGTGGGTTTTTAATTTTAAAAATATTACTCACAGTTGTAAAGCCCAAACTGAGTAGGATATTGGACTTTATAATTAATAAAAAATCGGTACATTAAAAAGTTGATACACTAGAATTCTCTGAGTATCTTTTGTTTCTGTGCTGCTGTTCTTATATATAGGTTGTTACTTTGGGGGGAGAAGGTCAGAGTTTTTACTGCAGTGTTTAGTGATTTATCTTTATCAAATTGTCCTTTGTTAGTAAAGATCTGAGATCTTAAGAGTAACAGTATGTGACTTATTTTTCAAAGTACACTTTTATAGATACGACATAGTCTGAAAATAAAGGAGGTTGCATCTTTCTTTGTATTTATAGTCTGCTGTTGTTCTGTTGTAGTGCGGTTGGCACATTTGCTCGAGCATTGGACTGCAGTAGTTCTGTCAGGCAACCTAGTTTACACATGAGTGCAGCTGCTGCTTCCCGAGACATCACACTGGTAGGTGACTTCTTACCCTACAGCTTTTTTTATATCTGTGAATTCAACAGTGTCTATTGCTTCAGATTTCCTGTACTCCAGATATCTGTTTTCCTTTAGATGCCTGTGTGTAAGGTGTGTATGTATATGGTAGATAATCCTGTGTGTTTTCTGTAAGCTTATTTGTGCTGCCCTTGTAATCGTACTGTAAATCGCTTGACTTCAGCTGCAATATATTTAAATATAATATCTTCATATGTGATAATTTGCACAGCAGAGTGAATAATACACCTTGTATAGGGATTCGTTCAGTATAAATGATCGACAGTTTTATTTAAAGTATGTGGTAATAAAGCTGATTGAAAATTGTTTAGGTAATACTTTGTACTTACTAGTTGGGCGTGTCAGGAAATTTTCTGAAGGATAAGCAATATGACTTTATAAGCAACTTTCTGAAGAACATTTTACTTAGGATATCCTTAGGATGTTTCCTTAGTTTGTTAAAGTATTCACTGTAATGTAAGCACCTGCATCTTTTAGAGAAAGTTAAAAATATATCAGCTGTAGACCAAAGTTTTATCTCTGTGTATTCATATTAGATGACAAGAGGTACGATGGTAGTGAAAGCATGCCAAGAAAACTGTGTGAGGACAAAAAATCTTACTGTTTTGTAGAATCAAGTTTGACTTAGATTCCCAAAGACATCAGCAGGAGTTGTTTATTATTTTAAGTATTTGTGTACAGAATCTTGATGATGATAATTAAAGCTAAAGTAGATCTACTGTTTATCAGATACTCGAGTATTTGAACTAGAGAACACTCAATTAAAGTAACAGATCAGTTTAAAATAGTTAAGGTACTGTCTTACAAAGTGTCTAGAGAGCCCGTGGAATTTAGTTACACACAATTTTCTGGGAACAGACAGTGTAAGTACGCTAAAAAAAGAAGTTAGAAAAATTGTGGGCCGTGGGTTCATAAATAGATACTGAGGAGAATAGGGAGAGGTAGACCATCTAGCATTCCAAATTCCCAAGGTTTGTAGATGCTAGTGAATGAAATGGGAATTGACCTCGGACTGTGGTTAGATTTACCTGCATATTTTCTCTAAGTAACATCCCTTGGTGCTGCTGTCAGAGACAGAATGCTTGGCTAGATGGATGACTAGTCTGATTCAGTAGGGTAGTTTTTATATTCCAGACAAAATATATTCATTAATATTATGAGAAAAAATATTTAGTTTCTTAATTTTGCAATGTAGTCAAACACTATTAAACAGGAAACTGATTTAGTCTGGATTATGGTAGTGTGGTAAAGGCAGTAGCAAAATGTAATGTTTTCAGTAATACTCAAAACGAGTTTTCTGTTTCATGTTTGCTGATATGACCTTACCAAGACAATTCTGATCACATGAAGTGCTCTATTTTTTCTATCAAAATAGTTTAGTTTAACTTTTTTCATTTTATGAAGATTTCATTGGATTAAGAACTTCTAATCAATCCCACACACTGCGCATCCTTCTTAGTTTATTCAGTGATTAATAGAATAGATACATCCTTATAGCAATTTCTTCCTGTTTGAAAGTATATCTGCAATGCTGCTAATGAAGAGATACCTTTTGTATTTAAGTGCTCTATAAATGTTTCTCCGTTGCAAATGATCTATTAAGTTCCATTACATTTAATGAAAAGCATATCTTACAATGAGGCACCAGAGGAGCCATCCTAGGTTTAATTATTGTGTCTGTCTGTTCTCATTCTCCTACCCCCTCAGCTTTTTAAAACCCTCCTCTTTTCCTTTTTGGCAATGTACTTCCTTCTAAGTTAAGAAAAGACATATTTGTGTAGTAGTTACTCTTTCAGACATTCCCTATTAATTGGGAGCATATTTTGAGCAGCAGTTAAAGTTAGTACAGACATTTGCAGAACTTGTGGTGTATCTCATTTATACTTTGGAAGAGCTGTAGGTGCATAACACTAAGAAAATTATACTGTCTGTATTCTTAATGCAAGGCAGATCTCCTTGCACCTGAAGTGCTATTAATGGGAGTTCTGTACACACCTGTAGCTTTCCAGTATTCCTATTAAGTTGTTTCAATTAGAGATCACTGTAAACAGACCGATACTAAAAAAAAAAAACAAAAAAAAAAACAAAAAAAGAAACAAACCCAATAAATGCATAGGTTATAAACATGAATAAATTTGGGGTGCATATAACATTAGGGAGGCCTTGCAGCTTAACAGCAAGTGAGAGGCTACTTTCAGGCTTCCTTATTTTGAAAACATGGGGAAGGTAATGAGACAAGGCAGGAAACTACCAATGCTTTTAGAAAACCCTACTGAAAGGTATGGTACAATGTATGTTTACCTTCTTAGATGATAGTAAATGTTCTTTTCTTGGAGTGATAAAGACTTGTGAGGCAAACAATTAACTGAAGCTTGCTTTTTTGGCCTTCTCAGAGGCCATTTGTTTTATAATGATAATTGATCTCTGAGAAGGGAAAGAAACTGGGAAGACTTCCCGTTTCAGATTTCTAAACATAGTGTAGTGCATACACTAATGACAAGAGCCATTAAAGCAAAGCAGGTTGATTGAAGGTCTCACTCTTTGTGGTGGGCTTGTTCAGAAGAGCCCACATTACTTTACTCTAAGGACGTAAATCTGGTTTTGGATGTCTCTTCAAAATGAGAAGTATGAACAGGTTTTTCTTTTGCATTTTGAGTGATGTCTTTTTAATGATTTTTATTAGACTTCCATGTATGTGGCTTCTAAGATAAACATGCTTAAAATATTACTATATTACAGAATCCATACTCTGTTTCTAGTTTAAGTGCTTTGTTGGAGGCAGTACAGTCTAGTGGATTTAACTGACTACTGAAATAGCAGCTGGTTTGGGAACTGTATGTTAACAGCTTGTTTGCTGCATGCCCTGTCATTCCCATTCTTCCCAGTTCTGTGCAGCCCTTCCTTAGCTTTTGGTTTTCTTCTTTTACCTGCTTATATTTGGTCTTGCTATTCTTTCTCTCTCTGTGGGTAATACCTTTCCTCTGGTGGGACCTCTTCTCTGTCCTGGACCGTATGCTTTGAGCAAGAATTCTTAGGAAAGGGTGGTTCTTCCCCTATCCTTCAAGCTTCTATTTGGGAGAGGCAAGGCCAGGTCTGCCCAGTCTCCTGCTCCCTAGATATCAGGTACCTGCTAGTTGTTTCTTGCAGTCCTCTCATCCTTGGATAAAGCAGATAAAAAGGAGATACTCCAGGACTTTTTGTCTTGGGCTCTAGTAATGTCTTCAGGCTGCTCTTGCTTTTGCTAGCACAGTTTGCTCGCTGCAGTGTGGGAATTTGATGGCAGGTGAGGGGCTGACAAACCTGCAGAAGGCAAAGCGTTGCTATCATAGGAACTTGTTAGTGGTCTTCTGTTAAAGAACAGCTCAGTGAAGATGTGCTGGTTTTGTGTAGCAGAGAGGACTACAGTGGCAGCTTCTGTGAGGAGCTGCTAGAAGTTTCCCCTTTATCTGGTGGACCTGGCCAAGCCTAGGGCGGACCCGCTGCTGGCCAGGGCCAAGTTCATTGTTGACAGTAATAACATCTCTGTGATAACATATTTAAGAAGGGGAAAATAAATTTTAAAAAAGGAAAGACGAGCAAAGAAGCAGAAGCGGGGGCAGAGAGGAGGAGGCAGAGTGAGCCTTGTGGGCCTTGCAGCCCTCACCCTCTGGCCTCCAACTGGGCAGCTGTCCGGGCCCAACTCGGCCTGGCCAAGAGAAGTGAAGAGAGATGTGAAGAGAACATGAGGGAGGCATCTACCTGAGCCTGCTTGTTAAGAATTTTTTGTGAGAGAAATGGCTGCAGGCGCCAAGGTCAGTGAAGAAGGAGGGGGCGTGAGTAATGCGGCTCCTGGCCAAGATTCTCCTGCAGCCTGTGGTGCAGCCCATGGTGAAGCAGGCTGTGTCCCCCTGCAGCCCGTGGAGGACCCCACACCAGGGCAGGCAGATGCCCAATGGAGGCTGTGGCCTGTGAAGGGCCCGCATTGGGGCAGCCGTTCTGGAGGGACTGCACCCCATGAAAAAATGACCCATTCTGGAGCAGTTCATCAAGGGCTGTAGCCCATGGGAAGGGACCCCACACTGGAGCAGGGGAGTTCTCCCCTGAGGAGAAAGGAGCGGGGGGAAAACACAATCTGTGATGAACTCGGTCCCAAGCAGGGCTAAACTACAAGACAGTACTTATCCACAGAGTTCATTATAGTTTTTTTCTTTAGTAATATAAAAAAAAAGCTTTATGGAATCAGAAGTTTATTATAGATGGAAAAATGAACATAAGGCAAAAGCAAGATCGTGATTTATTCACTTTTATTGTCATTTTTAAGAAAGTTGGTATCAGTGTATAGATCTGGATTTATCAGCCGCTCAGAACATGCATCGTATGTACTGCTTTCCACAAGGGCTGCAATTTAAACAAAGATTAAAACCTTGATAACAAATATACTGTAAGTGTTCAATCTTAAATCTGGTTTGTTCATTGCCTGAATGATAAGCAATAAACCAGTAGTTTAATTTTACATTCTCTAATTTAAAGATTATGGATTTTAGAGATTGTTACATGTTTCCATATTAGAATACGTCATTTTAATAATAGATTTTTCTCAGGGCTGGTGAATTTGATTCTAGCCATAAGTAAAATGACGTATTGTAGGATAATAGTGACATTACTTCTTGCAGACGAAACAATTCAAGAATCTTGTGCTTGATAGCTTTCAAAGAGGTACACTGAAAGCTGGAGGACTTTAGCCACTCATAGGAGATGGCAAAAGATAAGGAGAATTTGTTATTTGTCTGCAGAAGCTCAACTAGAGTTGCTTTGTAAGTGCTATACTGACACACAACGCAAGAGTGTTCCTTCCTTGAAAGGTTTTGGGTGCCCCCTCTTGTGAGTTGAGTTTAGGACTGTGTGAGAGATTGCATGTTACAATTACAGCTTATTGCTGTAGTGGGACAAATGGATGGGAGGTTGGTGTTATGCAGCCATGCACATTGTTGTGCTTTATACCTCTAATACCTCCTTCAGCACAGCAGTAGAAGATTGTGGTGGGGGAGGCTTTTGGGAACACTGAGTCAGAAAGGTTTCTTCTATGTTTCTCATTTTCACTGAGTGTGGATTTATGATGTAGTTGGTTAGTTTTCATAATCCCCATCATTGATTAGTGATGTGAGCGTTCAGTGTTACCTCTCATGTGAAATGCTGTAAATTGTTCGTTACCCATTTTCCCCTTTTATAAAGGAGAGTGAAGCAAACAAAGCTCATTTGCTTGTCTCTGACAGCAGATTTTTAGCAAGGGACAAAAATCTCACTTGTTTTTCAGCATGGTGATAATGAAAACAATAAATGACTTGCTTCCCTAGCAGTGAGAATATTGAGCACGTAAATGTCTGGGCATACTATTTAGAACTTCTGTCAATTGAAGATGGCCCCTCAGTCACTATATACCACTGTCTCTTTTGGGTTACTTGGAACCAATTTTTACCAACTAAAGATTCTCTAGAAATGTTTGCTAGTAATTTGCAGAAACTAATAAACTAATGTCATTTTTAGTAAACATTTTAGTAAGGCATTTCCTTTCTCAGATTAAGTAGTAAACAATTTATTTTCCTAATGTTCCACAGCAGAAAGTCTGTGATATCAAGATAGATTCTGAATTTAGCATTAGTTGAGGCTTCTTGCGTGGCTTATAGAAAATAAGACATTGAATTTGCATTAACTGAAATGGGCTGCTGTCTATTTAAACAAGTTTTTTGTTATCTCCTCCTCCTTATTAGTTTCATGCAATGGATACACTGCATAAACAGAACTATGATTTGAGCAGTGCCATCAGTGTTCTAGTGCCACTTGGAGGGCCTGTCTTGTGTAGAGATGAAATGGAAGAGTGGTCAGCATCAGAAGCTAGTTTGTTTGAAGAGGCATTGGAAAAATATGGCAAGGACTTCAATGACATTCGACAAGACTTTGTAAGTATGAAAGTAGTATACTTTCCTGTTACTGTATTTTCGCATGGATGAGCATCACTCCTTTCTGTAGATTTAGAATATTATCTAGAGGAGAAATCTGTGTAGCTTTTATATGTAATTAACATAAACATACATTTTATCCTTATGAAAGTCAATATACTTTCTTGTTTGGTGCCATTATTTTGAAAGATGTTAACAGAAGATAATCTGTTTAATGGTTTAACACCAGCTAGGATGTGTCATGCTGATGTGTTTTGATAAGGATTTCACAAGCATCTGATAAAGTTCTAGCAGCTTTTTGGAACTTTTCCACAATTTCCATTGAAATTCATTAGTAGCTATGTGGCTGACTCCCCTGAGTGTTTTTGGAAAAGCTGGGATTTCTTTCTATGGTTAGCAGAAAGAAATTCATATTCAGATAGCTTTTAAAGTGCACTACAGGGAGTTATTTTGACATGCTAAGTATTTTGGCACTTCTGAAAAATAAAGGAAGTGTTTTCCAATATGTTCTAACTACACTGGTTTTGGTACTGAAATGCGAGACTATAGGGCAGAAAAGCTTTTATTTGCTGGATTCTAATGCAGAGGAAGTAGAAGAAATCGATTCTAACACTGATTACTGGAACTGCTAGTAACCTGTCTGCAAAATTTTTGCTTGTTTCTTGGAGAGCCCCTTTCTTCCAAGGAAAATGATTTCCTCTGTTCTACTAAGTTCAGGTTGTTCTTTGTGAAAAGGTTAGGATTTGAGCCAAAGGAATTCCATTATTTAAGGCTCAAGTCAATGGAAATGTTTTCATAACAACTCATTCTGCTTGACTCTGAGAGCTCAGATTTTTTTTTCTTGGCAGATGTTACTGATAGTCTTTGTGAGGGGAAAATGGTTCTATGTGGTAAATATAGAAGTCCTTCCAAGATGGAGTGCAGGACAGTGGGAGGAGGCTTGGCACTGAGCTAAGCTGTCTTTTCTTCACTTTCACAGTTCTAAAATGAAACGGATAATTGAATGAAGGTGGGAAGGGAAGGCTATTGTTTTTTTTAAGAACTGACATTTTAACAAGTGTATTATATCTGCACGTTATTTTTGAGATTCCTAAGGGAGAAAATGTTAACTGCATTCATCACATAAAGTTGAAAATTACATCATGGATGAAATAGCTCTGTTAAGTTTAAGAAAATATGATTATAAAAGAGTATTTTAGAGTTTTAGAACTGAAATATTAATGTAAGCTACAATTCCTTATTATTTCTCATACAGATAAATGGTCCTCAGCTGTAATTGTACAATAAGAGTTAAGTAGCTATGTCTTCTAACTAAATGTTTCCTAATACATACTATTAGGCTTTTCAAAATGCCTAAAGCATATATTATAGATTTTATTGGCTGTTTACAAGTTGAGTCCTGACACAATTTGTGACCAAGTATATCTAAGCCTTGTCTGTGGTGTTTATGTGATATTTTTATTTTCTGTATAATTTCTATCTTCTGTTACATGTAATTTTGTTGATATGCATACATTAAAGTGGTAGAGTGGAATAATGTGTTGCGGGAATCAGGCATTTGTAATGTTCAAATGCTAGAAGCTCTTTAAAATGCTCAGTATTTGTCTCGGGTAGACTCCTCCCGAGACAGATACCCTCCTTCTGTCACTGAATCTTCCTTCCAAAAACACAGATATTTTCTGTTGCCTTCCTCACAAAGTGAGAGGCATGCACAGACCTAGAGAGAGGGTTGTGTAACCTACTGAGGGTACGTTAATGATGAGACAGAGTGTATCAGAAATAGATAGAGTCTCATTTAGTTAGAAAAGGGACATTGTCCTTAATCAGTTTTTGTTACCTTTGGAAAAGTGGCATGTCATTTTTAAAACATCATTAGAAAAACATCTGTTTTACATATCAATTCATATGGTGTTGGTAACTTAGTGCACACAATCTTGATCTAATTCTACGTAACTTAGAAGCTTTCAATTACGTTAATTATTGTCTAATCTTGGGATATCTTAATTTCCCTAGAGTAAAATTCATGTGTTGTCACTTGCTGTGTAGCATTCTAAAGGTATAGGGGTTTAAAAACAAACATTTGGTTTTAAGTAATCATCTAAAATAGTCGGTCAAGATTTAGATATGGATAGATAAAAAGTTTCTGCAGGGTGAGGTAGGTGTAAGTTTGTAGCACTTAAGCAGCGGTTATCCATGAGAATATATTTATCTGTGATCATCCCTCTCTTAGTGGCTAGTCGTTGAAAAGTAAATACGTGGTGTAAAAGCACGGACAAAGAACCTAATGTACTTGTAGTGTAGATGCTGACTTGTTTGAGTGTCCAGGTGAGATCTAATGATATAATTTTATCCTCTGGTGCCTGAGATTAGACTTGAACATAAGCAGTCAGGCAGTGGTGCCACAGCACAGGCAAGACTGTCGTGTTGCCCAGCAGAAAGTGGTTGGCAGCAGTCTCCTGAAGCAGAAGGGTTATGTAGCGCCTGCTTGAGTTGTCATATGCCAGAGGAGTTGCCTTTTCTGTGTTGTCCTGAATTTGCAAGGTGTGGCAGCTGCAATTACAGGCTTTACATGATAGTTCTCTAAAGGGCAGGTTCATTTACTTTTCCAGCAATTAGTAAGAACTGGCACTGTTTGACATTTAATGTGCGGCTCAAGCATTAAGCTATAAACATTAAATATTGGTAGGCAAGACAATTATTTTAAATTAAATGGTGTAAAGGAGTTTACCTTTTTTTAATAGACAGAAACTCATTTGTTATCAAATTACCAGTCTACCCTTTAAATAATCATTGTCATTAGCTATTGACTCATCAGCTGTTGCAGGAGCTCATTTGTTGAGGTTCTGCTGTCTTTAAGAACCTGTGTGAATCCTAGTCAATCTAAACTTTTAAAGTTAATTGAATTTATTTGAATTATTTCACATCCCAAAGTAGTAGAATGGTTGAAGACTGAGTATTTTATATTTTCCAAATATAAGTATTTTCCTGATGGTAAGAGACAGGTGGTAGGCTTGTTAATTCTTAGTTTTTCATTATCACAAGTTTTCATGAATCTGTAACTGTTACAGATCTCAAATATGGAAAGGCCTTGGGAATCAGACTTGAACCATTTATAGAAAACAGGTGCAACTGTTTTCCAACTTCAGAAAATTGTGGAAACATGCCTTAAAGTTAACATGTTCATTTTAAGATACTTTATAATCCTGAGTTTTTCATTCTGGTCTGATTTGAGTAGTCCATTTTTACCCTGCAGAAGATGAAGAAACTGAAAATTCCCTCTCCATTTTTGTGTACTGCTGACACCTCTTCGCTAATTTTCTGCTACAAAAATGCCATGCAGATGGTAATTTTTACTTCTTTCAATTAGAGTTTAATAAAACTTGGTTATGAGAGTACATTATTCTGTACCTGTTCACAGCTTCTCTAGCAGTTGAGTGCAACCTGTGGAAAATTCACATGCCTCCACAGTGTTTTGTAGGTGTATAGGTAAACACAGGAATACAGGATAGTGGTACTCAGTCTATCAAACAGGTTTTCTGAGTTGTGAATCAAACTGTAGAAGCTTTTATGGTTATCAAGCCCAAGCACCTTAATTATTTTTCTGTAATTGTAAATGCCTACTGAGTGAATGAACATATGGGTGTCACAATCATAGTTAAACAGATTAAAGTATTTTCTAGAGAAGTGTCAAACATAATCTGTAGCATGAATGTGTTAGTAAGGGTTCAGGAAGAAAAATAAATATGGAGAAGCTCAAATGTGCTAGTTGACGGTGACAGGTAATTGCGGTGGCAGTGTTTCATCTGGATGCCAGGAAGAGTATGGATCTAGAGACTGAGAAGCAGCTGATTTGTCATCTTACACCAGACACGTTCCCATCAGTGGCCTTTTCTTGGGCAGATTTCTTTTAAGGCATAATTCCTCTGAGAAAGTAAAAGGATTTTAGTAAACCAAATTGTGTTGCTATCTATTGCAACATCTGCTTATGCATTTGTTACACTGCTATGTGTTAAATGCAAATGGACAAGAATGCTATTGTTTGGACCAGGGGTTTACACACTGTGCTACACTGCCTCCAAAGAATTCACAGCAGAGTCTGGACCTGAATCCCAGCTCCTGAAAGGCAGAATTGGGAGCCAGACTCAGTTCCTCTAAGTTACCTGCAAGCAAGCAGCTTGAAAAACTGGTTGTGAACTCCTGCATGCTGGAAGAGGCAGCTTCATACAGTGTTCCTCTGTTGCTTTTAGGAATATAATTAGAGGTTCAGGAACCTATCCTTTTGGCTTAGGACATGGAGAAAGCTTCAAAATGGAGTGAATAAAGTTGGAAAGATAATGTTTCCACATGTATATTTTCTGGGACTTACTAAAAATCGTCCTTATTTCTGGAGACTAGAGAATATTAGCATTAGTGCATGCATCTAGAAAAAAACATGCGCAAAATAGTAGCATCTTTCCAGGTTATGAAGAAAAATTGCATAAATTCTAGAAGAGAGTTACTAATTTAAATAATAGAAAATTTATGGAGTTAAATGGGTGATTTGGTAGTCATTAAAAATGTCTATTTAATTTTCTCCCCTAAACTTATGCTAATATATTTTCACTTTACCAATGAACATGTCCACCTGAAATTATAATAATAATCATCATCATTTGCCCTGAGTTTGCACAGAGATTTTTGTGAAGTATTTATTGTCAGTATCAGTCTTTTAGCTCAAGGTAGCATTTGTCCCTGGCATCATTTTGTTTCTTGAGTACTCTTTGTCAAGAGTATGCAGAGGTTTATGCAAAACCAGTGACACTGTATGAGCAGCTGAGTTGTTTGGGACTTGAAAAACCTGTGAACTAAGTACAATAACCACTGTATTCTTTAGGAGTAAAATTATCATGAGACTCAAATGTAGTCTTGTCAAGATGATTTATTTTAGTCCTGATGTTCTCCATCTGATATATTTTATAATAGAGATATTACCTTCTGTTTTTCCTGATAGAAATCTGGATTCTGTTTTGATCACTTTGTTTAACCATATGGCTTCAACAGAATAAATTACATTTGGATTTGGATGTGTAATATTGTTTTCATTCTGCATCTTTGTTACATCTCAAAGATTCTGTATTATTAATAGTAATATGTACTTATTTGCATATGGATTTTAATGTAGGTATTTGATACATTCCCATTTTAGTGTCCATATATCAACTGTACTTTACTTAAACATGGGTTTAATAAGATGTGGACATTGCAATTTCTTGGAACCACTTTAATTTGTACCAAATGTTTTTCAGCTCCCTTGGAAGTCTCTGACTAGCATCATTGAGTATTATTACATGTGGAAGACCACTGACAGATATGTGCAGCAGGTAATTTAATGGCTATTTCAGCATGAACCAGTCTGTCACGTTCTTAAAAAATCTGAACTTGTTAAAGCATAAAAATCTGTATTTCTTAAAAATAAATATGTGAAGTTTATGGTAATATTTTAGGCTATAGACCGGTGGTTTTGTGCTGTTCACAGAGCACATAGTCAAATCCTCTGATGCATACTGTACATCACGTAGCTGTGAAGAGCTTTTTAAGCCACTTGTTGGTTTGTAGCAATGTGATTCCTGGTTTGTACTGCAATATGAGATAAGAAGGAAACGGACTGCAGAGCAAATGCTTTAGACTGTGAAATTGTGCATGGGACTGAAGGAAGAGAAATACACATTGTGGTAAAGGTGGCTGCTAATGTTATGAACCTTTTATTGATCTTCCATGATAGAACATTACTTTGACATTACTACGATTTAAAAACAAAATTGAGAACATTCTGCACACAGTGGAAGTGTTAATCCTTCTGATCGAATGTTCTGTTGTTTGGGTTGCTCTGGAGCAGAAACATAAGGTTGTCTTGGGTACCTACTGTGGGATATTTTAAGCAAGTTTAGACAAAATTTCAGTGTTAATGCTTTTTATATATTGAATCCTAGATAGATTTACTCCTTGATTTAGATGTACAGAATATTTTAAAATACTTCATTTTAATTTATGATTTAACGTGTAAGTCTGTAGCTCTTTTCCTTGCTGCATGATTAGTGGAGATGTATGTGCAGCATGTTGAAAATAAATTTCATGCTTTAATGATTACCTCTGTATTGTTGGATGGATCTTTGGAATTGTTCCAGATCTTGTTGCAGTATGTCAGAAGGATGATTGCTACACGTTGTTCTGGTTCATTTGAAAGTGTTTCTACATCATCTTGTTTGGGTATGGAAAGTAAAGGAAAAGTCTTTTACCACGTAGTAGAGTCTTGAACTATCACTAGGACCTTGTAGTTCTATGGATAATACAAATAGAAAATAATAATGCTGTGTATAAAGGCATGTTTTTTCTGGGTTTGTCTGCATTCATTTCACTTTTAAGACTTTTTTTTTTTTTGCACTGTTAATCTTAATCCTAGAAAGATATTGCCAGCAGAGATTTGCTGTGATTTTGCGTCAGCTCTTAAGGACTGGGCAACGAATGATTTTGAAGAATTGGATAAAAATATTTTACTGTTACTGAAAGCCATGGAGTAAGGATAAATTGAAGTGTGAATTGACTTTTGTCAACACTCTTAGGTTGCTCAGAGACAGATTGTGTTCCCTGTGAATTTTTTCTGAAATACTTGCTCTGTAGTGGTTGGCAAAAGAGTGAGACACCCTTTCTAAAGTACTCTAGGGCTTCATTGTGATTCTGTTGCTACAGTGATCAAGGTGTGTGATGGTGTGCTGAGTTTGTGTATCCTTTCACAGGATTAGGTTTTTTAGCCTCACATACAAGAAAAACACATGGGTTTTGTGACTTGAATACTCTTACAAATGCCTGTGTTTTACTTGTAAGTAAGTAAAATGTCCTAACTCAAAACATGGTCATACAACTGCCAAATTTACTGCTTTAGACATGTTATTTCAAGGTCATGTATGATCATCAATAACAAAACCAGTGTAGGCCAAATACCTCATTTCTATCCTGGGTAACATTTCTGTAATCCTTCCTAATGAGAGATCGGAACTTCATCCTGCCCTTGTTCAGTTTGTTCTAGAACGGTGAAAATAATACAGGTCACTAAAAACTACATCGGTAGGGTTGTGGGATTTTTCCCCACCAGAACAAGCTGTGATAATTTCAATGCATTTCAGGGAGAAAATATATTCAGTAAGAAAGCGGAAATTTCAGAGTCATTCTTCTCTAAATATCATGCTTGAGGGGTAGAGGAGTGCTCATGGGAATGGGAAGACAAAAAGGTCAATGTACATACTTGACTCTTACGCACAAAATACTGTTTTTGAATTCTAGATCAGTGTGATTTAATAAGAAAATTTGCTTTTTAATTATCTTTATTCCTTTGTATGAATTGGCTTAATTGTGTCAGGCATAAGAAAGGTTTCCTTGTCATAATTGCTACTAAATGTTACTCTTCCTTGGTAGCTAAAGGTGGTGATTTAATGGCAGTGGAGATACTGCTGCCACCTTGCCTTCAGAGCTTGTTCCCTTCAAGTCAAGATGAAGGGAAATAGATATGTTCAAGTCCTCTGTCTGTGCTGAACCTGTCTAGCAGAATTAATTCAGGCCTTGGGTAATTTTCTCCGTGATACAGCACTTTTCATGACCACTACATTATAGAGTGTTTGAGGAAGGCCAAGTGGCTCGTTCCACTGAGTGAAATGTGTTCTCATTATTTGTGGTGTTCTCCTTAAAAATCTTATTCAGTGCAAAAAGACTTTACGGAGACTTTGCAACAGAAGAAGGGAGAACATACCTGAGAATAACTAAATTACTGTACTGCAACAATACGTTACATTTCCCTCTCATTTATTTATTACCACTCTTGAAAACAGTACTAACATAGGGAAGTGATAATTTACTGAGATATTTGTCAGTTGATATTCATATCATAACAAAAGTTCTTAAAAATAAATAATATTTCGTTTCAAGAATAGTTGATTAAAAGTAGTTGAGCCCAGGTGAAAAGCTGGTTTAGTGTAGCTTCACCTCCCCTACGATACAGTCTGTAAGACTTGTTTGAGATAGTTACTGTTTAAGATTAGATGTAAATTTTTTTTTTCAGGAAAACCATCAGCTCACTTTGTTACAATCCTCCAGTGATTTATTACCCTTATTGTTACAAACTGGTGCTGTTTTTCTTGTCTAAATGTTTTCAATTTCAGCTTCCAGCCTTTAGAGTTCACCCATTTTCATCCTCTAAATTTCAACAGGTAAAAGTTTAATCTCAGAAATTGCAACTATTTGCTGATATTTTGTTTCTGCATCCTTTCTAGGCACTTAAAAGTTGATAGGTCAGTGTGAATTCAAGCTGTGACATTTTCTGTTGCTTTTAGAGAACAAAGTTAACCATAGTTTTAGTGCATAAAAATATAGCTTATACTGAAATGACATTATGTGATTATTTTGTAGAAGGCAGTATATCGTTGACTTTAGTAAATAAAGGAGGAAAGCAATTGGTAAAATTGCATCCTTACAACCCCCATGCAAGTGTTAAAAATATGCTAAAATTTAATTAATATATATAGTCACTTCTCACTGACTCTGCCATCAGAGCTTAATACAGCTTCCTACAAATGTCTTTACGTTTTGACAGAGCTTCAAGGCTACTTTCCTCATTTCTTTCCATTTATTGTGTTTTTCTCTTCTGCTCTGGTGATCTTGCTAGAAGTGCAGTGAGATTTATTAGTTCTTTTTGTACAATGGGACTAGTTTGTTTTGAACTTCTGTGGAACGCGTGTTACCTGCTGACCTGCAGTCTCACATGCTTTTTTGGTTTGAAAACAAATCCTGTATTGTTGGGTATAATATGAAAAGAAAAAAGAGACAGTTGTGGAAAGCCTGTGTCCTGAAGCTCTTAAGCGGAAAGAGTTCACAGTTGAGAGCTCTTCTTTTGAGACTGTGAAATGTTCTCAGACTGAAAACTATCAGTTTATGAGACTTGGAGCATACTGCTGCTGCTCTTTCTCCTTGTTCTGGTAAAAACTGACTTAAGAAGGCAGAGCATACTGTGTTCTCTGTGTTTCTGCTGTGGGCGTTGAAGGAAATACCATGTTGCCATGCCTGATGCTGAGGAAAGACTGCAGCTGCACCAGATGTATGAATGGAAGTCTGTAGTTCTGTAGTTTGGAACATGTGGGCATCATATTTGAGAAGTCATGGCAGTCTGAGGTTCCCGCCAACGGGGAAGAAGGGTAACATAACCCCCATTTTTAAAAAGAGGAACAAGGAAGACCCGGGAACTACAGGCCAGTCAGTCTCACTTCTCTGCCTGGCAAGGTCATGGAGCCGATCCTTCTGGGAGCCATGCTGAGGCACATGGAAAATAAGGAAGTGATTGGTGAGAGCCACTACAGCTTCACTAAGGGCAAATCATGCCTGACCAGTTTGATGGCCTTCTGTGATGGAGTTATGGTATCAGTGGACAAGGGATGAGTAACTGACATAATCTACCTGGATTTGCGCAAAGCATTTGACACTGTCCTGCACGACATCCATGTCTTTAAACTGGAGAGGCATGGATTTGACAGGATGGACCACTTGGTGGATAAGGAATTGACTGGATGGCCACACTCAAACAGCTGTGAGCTGTGGTTAATGGCTTGATGTCCAAGTGGAGAATGGTGATAAGTGACGTTCCTCAGAGGTTGGTACTGGGACAAGCCCTTTTTAACTTCTTTGTCAGCACCATGGACAGTGGGATAGAGTGCACCCTCAGCAAGTTCGCCGATGACACCAAGCTGTGTGGTGCCGTCGACACACTGGAGGGGAGGGATGCCATCCAGAGGGACCTGCACAGGCTGGAGAGGTGGGCCTGTGCAAACCTCATGCAGTTCAACCAGGCCAAGTGCAAGGTCCTGCACATGCGTCGGGGCAATCCCAAGCACAAATACAGGCAGAGAATGGATCGAGAGCAGCTCTGAGGTGAAGGACTTCAGAATGCTCGTGGACAAGAAGCTCAACATGAGCTGACCATCTGTGCTTGCAGCCCAGAAAGCCAACCGTATCCTGGGCTGCATCAAAAGAAGTGTGGCCAGCAGGTTGAGGGAGGTGATTCTCCCCCTCTACTCTGCCCTGGTGAGACCCCACCTGGAGTACTGTGTCCAGTTCTGGAGCCCCCAACATAAGAAGGACATGGACCAGTTGGAGGGAGTCCAGAGGAGGCCACAAAGGTGATCAGAGGGCTGGAGCACCTCTCCTATGAGGACGGGCTGAGAATTGGGGCTGTTCAGCCTGGAGAAGAGAAGCCTCTGGGGAGACCTTGTACTGGCCTTTCAGTACTTACGGGGGGCTTATAAGAAAGATGGGGAGAAACTCTTTAGTAGTCCCTGTTGTGATAGGACGAGGGATAATGGTTTTAAAATAGAAGGAGATGGATTCAGACTGGATATAAGGAAAAAATTTCTACAATGCGAGTTGTGGAACACTGGAACAGGTTGCCCAGAGAGGTGGTAGATGCCCCATCCCTGGAAACATTCAAGGCCGGGCTGGACAGGGCTCTGAGCAACCTGATCTGGTTGGAGATGTCCCTGCTTCTTGCAGGGGGGTTGGACTAGATTGACCTTTGAAGGTCCCTTCCAACCCTAACCATTCTATGATTCTATCTGTGAACAGCAAAAACCTGCGTAAAAATAAAAAAAAAAGCCTATCTTGGAAGTAAATGGAAAAGGTCTTTCATTGCATGGGAATTAACTCATAGTGGCGTGGACTGCTTAGCAGTCTATTTGTCATAGATTGCTCCGCAAAGATGCGGTTTTTATAAATAAGAATGATGATGATGGATGGCACAGAGGCAACTTTCTGAAATGGAAAAGAGCTGTTTACATGAGGAGGCTTACTCAGGCTGCTCCACCAGTAAAGTTGATTAACCCTGTAACTCGCCTCAGGGCTCAGGCAGGAGACCCTCAGAACCAACTCTTTTGACGATACTTTTCTCAAGGTGGGAAATATCTTTCTGGATTGTGAGCCTTGTGAAAACTGGATATCAGAAAATAGAAGTGTATCAGAGAAGAGAATTGTCTGTTGTAAGAGAAATGGAGGACTGAATTTTAAATACCTGATAAAGAAAGGGAGAATCTTGAGAGGCATGCAGGTAGTGTTGATTTATTGTTGCTGGATATCAGTGTCCTCCCCTTGTTTTTTCCTCCTTTGTAATAAATTTGACCATTTTTCAACTTCTTCTCTCAATTTTTAATTTTTTTTTTTTTCGAGTGAACAGAAGTAATGTCTTAAGTACAGGAAGAGCAGGGCAATAATCTTTTCCTTCATCTTTTATGTACAGACAAATGTTTCAGATAAACTGTAGACATCGAGCTCTATTAATTGTGCTATTGCTGAAAAAATTGTCATCTTAGTTACTTATGTAATATGTGGCAATAACTTAAACTTCTCTACCTTGAGTGCAACATGTTTTGAGTTTGTTGCAAATATGAAAGAAGTAATAATTTAGTAAATTCACAGATTATATTGATAGTAGTGTAGGTGTCCTGCTACCTCTGTGTTCCTGAGCTAGAGTTTTAATGTCACTTAACAGAGGTAGATGTTTAGTTATTTCTAACAGTCAGAGGACTTTACTGTTCTCCTTTCTTATACTGCTTATAAAATACTAGCCTTGGGCTTGACGGAGCACACAGGAAGTATTGAGTTATACTGTGTGCAATTTCACTCATTTATTTTCTGCTTACCCTGCAGTGAGGGTTAGCCGCAATGTTGTACATGTTTATGCAGATGTAATTTATGTAAACTGTAATTGCTGGTTTTACAGTTTTGCTGTCATATGTGAGGCCTGTGAGTTTTACTGGGGAGGACAATATGCTGTCATTTCAAACTAACAATAAAAATAGAGAACTCGCTTTTCATGGTTTTTATATTGTAGTTTTCTACACTTGTTTTGGAGGCTCTTGTGAACTCACAAAATAGAAATAATTTTAAGACAGATTGTGTGCAGTTTTATGAAATCTTGTACTTGAATATAATAAAATATTTTAATGTGTTATTTTTTCAATTAGAAACGTCTGAAAGCGGCTGAAGCGGAAAGTAAATTGAAACAAGTATACATCCCCACCTAGTGAGTATAACAATCAAGTCTTTTTTTTTTTTAAATGTACAGGTAAAATTGAAACAGTTACATGCATTGTATTAGTCGTCTTTTTAATAGTTACTTTTTATTATTTGTTATGTACAAACAGAATATTCAGAGATATAATCAGAAAATGCCACAAACTCTTGTGATAAGTGAAACCTTAGTACTTAACTGATCCCGTTGTCTTTGACCTTCAAACTGCCTGTTCTGGAACAGTGGGAAGTTTTACAAAAGGTGATCAAGTGCTATGTGGACTGCTCACATGCAAAAAGGGCCTTCTAATTTAAAAAGCAATTTTTCTGTAATAATTCCTTCTGAATCCCTGTAGCACACTTCATATTTGTGTAAATGCAATATTTCGACATAGAAAAAGTTGTTAATGTAGTTACGTAAAATAAAATCAGAGACTTTCCCATTACATTTATCTTGTTGATACAGTCTATGCTTCAGCTAGAGGCAAGAGATGTTCTGGCTGTAAATTAAGGGTAGCACACATTCCAAAATATTTCGTCTTTGCCCAAGTCTCATTAATGAAATCTGTTTTCTTCTGAGGGATTTTTAATCTGTCTTTTTTTTTTAGATATAAACTCAATGCTGTATCTACTTCTGTTAACATGTAGTTTACAGAAACAAGATATAATCCCTTTCATATTCATAATTTCCTCAAGATTATGAGAAGAGAAAGGATTACAGATTACATTCTTTTAAGTTTTCTGTGGGTATATTAAGTATACATATATGTGAATTTCCTGTTGTTATGAATGTTTGTATAACAGAAGACTAGAATACGAAATGAAATACTTTGAAAATCCACTGTTGTCTTTTAATGACTTGAGCTTCATTTTCATATTTCATACAGACTTCTTTTAGCCAGATTTAGTAATACAAACAGCAAACTGTTAAATTCAGTCTTTTAAGCTCATCTCTTAATCTCATTTCTGAAGAAATGTTAAATTTTAAAGCTGCAGACTCTAATAAATGGTGCCTTTTAAAAAAAGCTGAACACTCCAGTAGGAGTGTTTCCTAACCCTCTCAGGGAAGTGACTGCTTTAGGAAAACTGTAAGGTGCTCAGTCTTTCCATAATGCTTTTTCAGTTTTATTTCCTTGATCCATGTGGACAGTTCAGGACTTCTGCCAGTATGTTTGCAGCAGGGACTGGTTGTACTGGGTAACAGAACCTGGTTTGAAATTTAGGATTTTAGTCTTTTTTATCTTTCTTAATATCTGTCTTTTGCTTTCATGTCAAGACAAAATCCATAGTCAACAGTAAGAGGGTAGAACTTCTGAAGTCTTTGATATCCCTACAATCTGGGACACACATGAGCAAATGGATTGCTAACGCTCTTTTTCAAGACTGATATATTCTATCTGAAATCTGAGTAGAATTGTTTCTCAGAGCTGAATACCTTTTTGAACTTGATCATAAGGCATTCCCTGTAAAAGCAAGGTTCTGTCCTCAATACCAGAGAGTCCCTTTCAATTCATGGTTCCTCTGGAAGGTAACTAAGCCACAGATCATAACATGGGAGACTTAATTGTCTCTCGATCCCTCCTCTTGTACCTTATGCCCAAGGTACCTGATAAAGAGTACCTGGAAATTGTAAAAGTGTCTCTCACTGAATATAGTGAAAAAGTAGAAGGCAGGTGACAGACTTGCTGGCATTTGGAGTAGAGATACAGCAAAGGTATCAGCCTCACCTTTTAAAGCTTCGTCTGTTCACTGGAATCCTCTTAAATTCTGTGCTGTGTCAGGCTTATGTTAGTGCTTGACCCTGTTTGGTCTTTTAGTAGCTTACCATGTGAGTAGCTTAGGCCATGTGAGGGTGTTTTACAAAGATCTGTAAATTTGAGTATCAACGCAGCTCTTTACATAGCAAGTCTCTTACAGTGCTGAAATTACTAGAGGAATATAAAAATTAGTCTTGTTGTTTACAGCAGTTTTTACAGATGTTGTCACCACACATCAGAATTCTGGAATTTGATTGATTGTTTTCATGTTGACTAACTAGTCCGTAAAATCTTTTTTTGTCTGTTTTAAATTATTTATTTAAAGCAATAAACCAAATCCCAATCAAATATCCAGCAACAATGGGAAACCTGCTGCAGTCAATGGAGCAATGGGAGCCTCGTATCAAGCACAGACCTCAATAATAGGTCGAGCTTGTGAAAGTTGCTATAGTAAGTAAATTTTTAAAATAAATAATATTATTTAAATAATATTTTTCAAATCGTAATATGCACTGTTTAAAACAAATGTATGTACTTTTGTTTGCATGCTATAAATAGAGGAAAATCTTCAATGAATTGTGTGGCAGAAATAGCTTTTAAGTTAGAGCTGACTTGAACATGTTGAATGAATGTCAATATTCAAATCCACTTCATGATTTTTCTTAACAATTCAAGAAGTACAGAAGGATAAAGTAGTATAATATGTTGACACCACTGTTTTACCTTCAGAATACTAGATTCAGATTTATTTTTGGTTTTCATGTAAGATTGCAGGGTTTTTTTAGTTAGAATCATAGAATGATTAGAGTTGGAAGGGACCTTCAAAGGTCATCTAGTCCAACCCCCCTGCAAGGAGCAGGGACATCTCCAACCAGATCAGGTTGCTCAGAGCCCCATCCAACCTGGCCTTGAAT
>JAAGAY010138896.1:0-47239 GCA_011801015.1 Ardeotis arabs
TTTTTTTTTTTTTTAATTTCAGGAAAGGATTGCCCCCCCCTAAATTCTCTCAAAGGTTTCCTTTTTTTCACTGAGATTTTCCATCACATTTGGAAAATGCTTGTACCTGTATAACTCTTTAAGATCTGACAAGCTGAGGCAAGTATTTTAAATATAGGACATAAAAATCCATATTTTAGCCTGATTTCTGTCAAAATGTACTTTCAGAGAAACCATGCTTCAATCTGTGGAGCACAGCTCTTTGCACTACCTGAAATCCAGACGGTGATGAGATGCCTGACTGCTCCTTAAGTACCCAAAGAGAGGCTTGCAAGTTTTAAAATTAGAGAGGAATTCTTACAGGAAGGTTAATTTAGTTGATGCTGTTTAAAATAAGAAAAGGAACCCTGTTGCTCTTACTGATTGCCAGGCCACTGAATAAGAGGCTTCAAAAACAGTAGCTAAAATGCTTTTGTTTCAGACTTGGTCCTGTCTTGCTCCTTCCCGACCTTAAAACCACGTTGCTGTCTTGGTTTATTTCTCATCGGGTATTCCTCCACTGACTTTTATTTTCCTCCTTGGTTTGGCAGATCTCATATCTTTGATTATCTGGAATTGAGAATCCCGTGTCTGTCCTTCCGATCTCTTTTCCAGATGATGAATTTGGATCTGTGAGTCTCCCCTTTGCAGTAGCTTTTCTCTCTTTTCTGGTTTTTTTGAGACCTCTTGAATTCAGGGCAGTTGAAATTGGGCTTTCACTGGGATTGCTTCAGGAGCAGAGATGGATTTAAGCACTGGAGGGACAAGTGTGAGCCATCAGAGGAGAGAGCTTGAATTCAGCAGAAAATTTGGTCCCAGGTGAGATGCTGTCTCCTGACATACGTCCCTGGTCAGACAGCGATTCTGCATTGACACAGAACATAAGGTCACAGTAATCTGTGGTCCAAATACCTTAAAACTGGAGGCAAAATACAATCAGCAGACATTGTTAACCCAGAATACACCTAAAATGAACAAAAGTGTTACCAGGAGTGATGTCCCCTAAGCTATACACTCTTTTAGAGTCAAGTGATCTAGGAATAACAATGATCTGATGGAGAAGAAAGAGAAAATGTCTGAGTTTTCAATGAAACTTATTTTATAATTAAACTCAGTGGCCTGCAAAACATTGAAATCTCTGTTCCCGTCTGTTTTTCCACCAGTGCATCTGCCTGTACTCCAGGTCTGCTGTTTGCAAGGTGATTCATCTGTGTCGAGTTTGCTGCGTGTCTGTAAAATCAGGAGCTTGGCTGAGTAAATGAGAACTGAATGAAAAGTTTTTAGTCTGGGGACCAACGAGATAAATCCATCATACAAAATGAATCTGAATTTTTGCTGGGTAGTGTTGCTCGGTATTGTTTCACATTTTTTCTTACAAGACTTTATAAGAGTTGTAACAATTTCTCCCGGCTGGGAAAAAAGAAATTTTCTGAAGTTCATACATTTACTTTTTTCCAAGGCCAGCTGAACCTTAACAAATAACAGTGTTATCTCCAGATCTAGAAATAGGTTCTTTTCTGCTGTTCTGCGAGCTGTCACTTGTAGAGCTTTTATTTCAGTGTGATTAAAAACTACATGTGCTTTCCCCCTGCACACATGCTTTGTATCTATTGTATCTCAGATCAAGCATTGAAATTCATTTGGAGGATTTCACAGTAGAAATGCAAAACAACTTTTGTTGTCAGTTTAATTCTGAGTTTGGTGGATTTTTTTTTTTTCCTAAATTAATTACTTTCCTGAAGTTTGGTTTTGAAATCGTACTCAAATACAGTGATTCATATGATCTCTGATTGCTTCAGCAATGATGAGACATGTTAGGAAACCCTCTGCTACTTTGCCTTTTTCTGTTTGAGAATTCCATTGATTTGTGCAATTACAAGGTTGGAAATACGTGACTAACGTTTGCACACGATGTAATAGCAGCCTGTAAGAGCAGGAGAGAGAGGGAGATGGTATTGCACAAAATCAATCCTTTCACTCACAGTTCATCCCTATTAAGTGAGTCTTGAACACTTCCAATTGAATATGTGCTTCTGTAATTTGCTGAATTGGTGCCTCAGAGCCTCCTCCTGCCAGCACTAAAATTAGCCCCAGCGCGGTGTTTGAATTGCCCTCCAAAGGAATGGCATGCTCCCACCCGCTGGCGCTGTGTGGCTCAGGTGCGTTGGGTTTCTCTTACCTTGCTGGAGTGGTTTTGGCTCGATGTGAGAGGAAATGGGGGCTTTTGGGAGGTGTGTGAGCGCACAGAGTGACCTTGCAGGTGAGGGCTGTGTGGAGGATGCAGGTAAATCTGGCACTGGGCCATCACTGGAGGCAGAAGGAAAGGCCATAAGGGGGAAGACCAGATAAGGACAGAGAAGCATTGCTGTGAAAAACCTTGAGGGCAAGGACCAGGCTGCTGCTCTGGTGAATAACCCTCTCCCTGGAGCGCTGCGCTCAGTATTACCGTGTAGCAACAGCGTGAGCCCTGGGTACCGTGTGAATATATAACCAGGTAACCCAGGCCCATCAGTGGAAATTACCTGCTGAGCTGATGACTGAAAAAAAACCCAAAACCTTGCAAGGTCTTCACATCCTCTGTGGATAATTCAACTTTTATTTTCCCATCACTTTTGGCGCTGTTCTCTGCAAGGCTATGTGGTAAGCACAACAGAAAGGAAATCAAAAAGGCAGGGCAATCCTCAAGGGTGTGCATACAACTGATGCTTTAATGAAGCAAAAGTAATCTGTCTTTAAGAGGAAGATTTGCTTTATTCAACGATACTGGACTGGAATTTGTTGGTATCTAATATCCTGTGCGCTGGGAATAGCTAGTGAAGGAGTTACAGCCCCAGCCTTTCTCCAAATACAATTTTGGGGGTCGTTCTGGGGCTCAAGTACATTTCCACAAGGAAAAGCAGCGTGAGATGAGAGAGAATTCCATCAGTGCTCTTAAAATCTATGAGAGGCCAGGTTTTTTGATGTTAATATCAAGTTAGTGCCTTACAGTAAATGGCAGAAGAAAATTGCAGATATGCTGTGAATCACAACGCAAGATCTTTCCCCTGGCCAAGTGCTCGTTTGTAGGCAGGCAGGCTCAGTGACGGCAGAGCGCTGCTTTTCAGAAACAAGTTTTGTGGACCCGGGGGAGAGTAAGGATGGTCCAGTGGCCACGGCCCGGGCTCGGGAGTCTGGCAACTCTGAGTTTCAGTCTTTGATTTCCCTGCCGCACGTTCCTGGTGTGTTCAAGACTGAGGTGTGATGGCACTGTAGTAAATTGGTGATGTAGTTAGTAGTTTTGCTGTATGGATAACAAAAATTACAAAGAAATGAGTTGCAAACTGTACAGCCCTCTGTCATCATTTACAGCCACACTTTACATTAGCTTTTCTGAAAGCATTTCATGATTCTCCTGACTGGTGGCCCAGAATTAGGGAGGACAGTGTTGGATCCAGAAAGAAGATACAGGAGGAGCAAGGGATGTAATTGTAAGAAGATAGGAAAGGGAGGAGCTGTCCCAGTGGGATTTCAGATTGTGTAAACTCCGTTTTACTGTGAAGCATTCAGGTTTTGTTACAGGGCTGTATGTGTGACTAAAGCATGTGAGAATCCATGTGCTGACAGCGCTACGGAAGGGGGAAGAGGTTTCGGAAGGGTGCATCAATCTGACAGCAGGGGAGTATGCGCTGCCATCCCAGGTGGGCAGCACTGTTGGTAAACAGGAGGCAGAGAAGATAAAAAGGAAAAGTAATTCTGGCACCGTCATTTCCACTTCTCCCATTACAAAAAAAAAATCGTGAACAAGATCTGCTTTGAAATAAAAAGTGAGCAGCTGTATAATGTTGCTACCAAGTACCTGGAGGAAGGATCATGATAGAATCAAACTGCCAAGGAGAAAAGCAGTGATGGCTGTGGAAAAATAATCTTGGTACTTTTCCTACTCAAATACAGGTATGTGGAGGAACATCACAGCATGGCAAATGAGGTGATACTTGTCATTTGTGTGACAGAGACAAATTAGAATCCAGCCATCTCAGGGTGGGAACGATTTTCGTGAAAATTAATGACTTGATTAGAAGGAGAAATGAAGCTTCTTCAAGGGGACATGCAAATAAAGGAGGAATCACTAAAACTGTCACCTGATGTAAAGCGAACATTACACAAGGAAAGATCGGAGGGATATTGTACAAAGACAAATTTGATGTGCTATTAATCATATCGTGCTAGCGCGAGCAAAGGGGAGAGGAAGGATTCAGCGCAGTACATGTCTGACTTAGGAAGCGTTTTCTGCTGCAGCAGGGAGTGAGGGTCCCGTTCCCAGGCGAGCTGGGTGCATCCTCTGCACCCCTGGCCTGGGGCGACGCTTTCGGGCCCCGTATTTTTTTGTGTGGTATTTCCTCCTATGTCCAGGCTGAGTGTAAGAGATTTACCTCCCCTCATCATAATGGAGAACCATTCATTTCAGGAGGTGCCTGTGTTTCCCCGATGGCACATTTGCAGAGCATGGGTTTGTATTGGGTGATTTCTGCAGCCTTTCAGGAGGAGTAGGGCCACTGTATTTTAAATGGCAAACAGTTGTCATCTCTCTTGAGAAGCAGCACATCAGGCTAAACTGAGCAAGTACTAAACCTGTTTTTTGAACTTCAGCTGTTGTATTGAGAACAAAATCTATAGGGGCAATTAGTTACAGGTTACTGTCTTCTTTGGGTGTAGAGAGCCACAGACCTTTCGGGCTGATGTAGGTAATATAATAGGATCCAGAGCTGTTTATCAAACGCTGTTTGTTCTCATCTAGCACTACCAGCAAGAAAGAGACTGATGCCCAACCAGTTTTCTTGATGCTGTATGTTGTCAAACTTAAGTTTGATGGGAATTTGTTATGGCAAAATGAGAGATCTTGCAGAAATGTAACAAAAAAGAAAAATCTAGTGCCATACTGTAGCTGCAAAGGAGGTGTAGAGATGATCTGGCAAGCTTGTGACATGATGATCTGTATTTCCTTGGCTGCTGAGCATTAGGTAGTGCCGGTGATGTTGAGCCAGCTGAGTGCTCTCGGGATGGTGATGCGGGGGACAACTGGGGTGGATTTGTGCTGCTGGGAGGCATATTTTTGGCCCATCTATCTGCAGGCTCTGGCAGAAGCCCTGGAACAGTTTTCATACATTCAGATACATTTTTACCACAATATGGCTTGTATTTTTTAAATTCTAAGGAAGGTGTACATTAGTGAGCATATGATAACACCATCTCCTGGAGGAAAACCTCTGCTGGGGTAGGGTTTGTTGCATGGCTTTGGGGCAGAAGCCACTCTTTTTCATTTTCAGTTTTAGCTCACGTGTTCTTGGTCTACCTACTTTGGAGAATGCTATTTTTACTGTTGGTAAGGAGCTTGAAACACTTGGTTTTCTAGCTGCATCACACCTGTATCACATCCTCCAAACATATTCCCTCCTGTCCACCGAGGAGCCAGGAGATACTCTCTGTTAGTAGCAGGGTCAGCTCGTTCTCTAGCGAAGAATTTCCCTTGTTCTCTGACAAAAGGCTTTGAAGCCTCTACCTTTTTCCTCTTGTTTGAAAGTAGTTGCCTGGGCTGTCTTCATATTCCCCATGTATATTTAAACAGAAATTGCATCTGACTGCGGTGACACTAATGAAGGCAGAGGCACTCAGATGCAGCCCCCCTTACGGGGAGCGTGGCCAATAAACCTGCCATGACTGGCAGGTGTTTTGACCGCTTCAGACAACTGCAATTTCATAAAGTGTCCTTCCCCTTTGCCTCGGTGAGGGGGGGACCATCAGCCCCCTCCGGGGAACCCGCTGCCAGGCAGGGACTGGGTTGCTTCAGGGAGTGCGAGGCTGGCACCCCGCACGCCCCTCGACCTGCTGGCATCTCACCCCATCAGGGGTCTTTTCAAGGCTGTTGCCTCCCCTTTGCTGTAAACAGGGATTTTTTTTTTTTTTCTCTGCCCTTCCAAAAATATGGGAGTATTTTATATTATACCAGTGATTTTTGTAATATCCCAGTGATGTGCTCCTGAGATGTTTGACCAAATATTATTAAAACTCTGCAAGGGCTGATAATCCTGGAAGTGGTGCGACGCCTTCCTGTGACATTGAAATCATTTAGTAATTTTACAGTACATTTGAATTTCGGCATCGCTCAGCTGCTCAGTTTCCATTAACTTTGCCTGGAATTTCTTATGTCCGTGCACACAAGCAAAAGTGTCAAGTTCCTCCTTCATGCTCCAAAATGCCACCTGAATCACAATTGTGCTGCGGCTAATTGTTATTAATTAAGCTGTTCCTAGCAGTCCTAGCTGGGTTGTGCTTTTTTGTGGTCGTAATAAAAAGCGAGTGCATGTTGTAAGCATGGTATTAAGGATGGAAAACAGGGAGCCCTGCTCCTGGGAACTTCTCTGCGCCCTGCGAGATGGTTTTGGGGTGGGCATGGGTGTTTTTAAGGACAGAGCCACCGTATCGGCAAGCAATGCAGAGCCAGGCTCGTTACTGTCAAATTAGCTTCACTGACCTTGGCTGCCATTTACCCGTCACAGGCAGGCAGCCTCAAGGACATTTTGCAACGGGTAAGTTTGCACTGAGCCGCTCCGGCCGCACGTGCTCCCGCATCACTTAAGCACGCGGCGGCGGCCAAAGCTACTGGCACAAGGTTTGGCCAGGATCACATGCCGGGCGCCCTGTGCCCCCTGTCCGGGCTCCCCCTCCCGTTTCCCAGGTTCAGCTGAACTGGATCATGGAGTGGAGCGAGCAAGAGGAAGGTATTAATGAAAGAGGGACCCTGGGAGCAGCCTCCTTGCAGAGGGCTTGCCTTGGGAAAATTGCTTTTCGGCCTTTTCTTTTTAATGAGGCTGCTAATAACGTACCTGTTGCTTTCTACCTGGTGACGAGGAGCGAGGCGCCTGTCATTCACCTGCCTTTCTCTGTGTGTGTTTATGAAAATAAAATCAGGTGGGGAGGTCTTCAGGCAGAAGCACTGTCATCTTCTTGTGAGAGGAAGGAATATGAAGCTGTTTTTGGTCTGTGGGAATATGTCATCCGCGTCTTCGAAAAAAGCAACCAGCCATCTGCTGCGTCTTTTCCTTTTTCCCCCTCGCCTCAGGTTAAGAACCAGAAAGCAAATTATTTCGGCACATCACTGGGATGTGTTATTTTAACAGTGAGCTAATGGTTACCGTTTGCAGGATTAAGGTGCATGTAAATGTCCTCTTAAGAGTTCAGGAATAGTCCTGGGAATTTTCAGAGCTGGAAAGGATCAGGGAATGGCTTGTGCACAGACACAAGAAATAAGCCCAAGGGCTGGGAGGTGGGAGTCTCCTGCACCACGCTCAGTCTCAGAGCGACGTTTCTCCTGCTGTCCTCTCGTTATGCTACAAGCTGAAGCTTTAATCTGGCCACAGATCCTCCCAGTGCTGCCATCACCGTTTCTGGGGCAGTTCCAGTGTTGTACAAGGCACTGCCTTTCCCTCATTCCAACAAATTCCTTGGTATTTTGCTGTTGCGTGTCTATAACGTGGGGCCTGGGAAGTCGGCTTTATGGCCATTTGCAGGGTTAAACCCCTCACCCTGCGCTTCCAGAGTCTCTTATGACTTCCTCCCAGGACTGCCGTGTTGGCCACAGCCTCCTCGATCCCCAGGGGAGGTCTGGCTGGTGGATTTGGGCAGTTTGTTCCCTAGGCAAGGTTTGTGCCCGTTCTGTACTGCTGTCTTTTTGCTAAAGCGGCTTGCTTTGCAATGTCTGCAGAGGAGGCCTGGCTGACCGCTGTGGGGTGGGCATCTCTCTTCTTACAGATGCAACGAGAATCAGCCCTCTGATTTCTGTATTTCAATGAAAAGGGGTCAAGAAAATAGCTCAGGCTCCAAAAAGACCAATCCTTATGTACATACGTGTGTGTGTATATATGAGAACGTGCTCCACGATGTGCTCTGCGTAGACTTAGCAGCGGGGGAAGACACGTGGGACATGCGGTGATGCTTCTGACTGATCTGAGAGCAGACGTGCGTTCACTGCCTTTGCTTTCTCCTGCCTTCCCCAGTTCCCCGCCAAGGGTCTGCAGTTTTGCCCGAATCCGCAGTGATTAAGGGAGGCAAGCTCCAGCACTGACTGCTCCAGTGATAAACCCGGCCTGCTGCTGCCGGGTGGAGGATTCAAAACTAATGGTGCTTCTGCTCCTGGGATTTACCGCTCGGAAGATACTTTATTGCTATCTTGTGACATTTCCCTGCACTTTTATGCTCATTTATATAACTGTTTTCTTTGATTTATGGCAGGTTTTCTTCATGTATAACAGTGCCATAAATTGTGTAGCCTTACTTTCAATGGTTATGAATTTGAGATGGTCGGTAAACTGTGGGATGGGGGAAAGGGCGGAAGCCTTTTGAAGAGGCTTTTGATCACAACCCCAGACAAAATAACCTGTTCTCTCAGTACAGATCTGAAGCAAGCGTCAAAATAAGTTGGCATCGTCTGTTTCTTGACTAGCCAGCTGGTTGTGAGGGTTTTTTTGTTTTTTTTTTTAACTGCAAAATGCAAGTTATTCATGTGTGATAAAAGGATGCATGAGGCCAAACCCACACAGCGGTGACATTTGTGTGGTGATCCCTGGGAGCTCTCTTACTTGAGGTCTGCAGAGGTTTTCAGAGGAGCAGTGAAATTTATGTTTTTCTTTTCCAAAGTCTTTCTCTTCATCAGCCTACTTTTTGACATGTTGTTATTTTTTAAGACCCTCAAACAAGCTGAGATTTCCAAGGAGTGTTCAGCGGCCATCAGAGATCCAAAGCCTATCAAAGCCAGCGGTTAAGCTAGTGAAATAAAGACCTTGGGTTTTGATTTTGTTGGCATCTTGCTTTGTAGAGGAAGAGAAACAGCTCATTTAAAAATTGCTTTCTGAGTTCAGCTGTCAGAGAAGCTTTCTGTTGACCTTTACAAATTGATACCGTCACAATCAATGGACAGAAGTTTAAGGGCAGTCTCTTGGGGGTGGTGGGGGAGAATAAACCCAAACCTTTATGAAATATATATGCAGTGCGTTTTAAAAGCCAAGCAGAAAGAACAGACAGTATTAAGAGGGAGCATATTTGAGCAAACTGATGTATCAAGAATACAAATAAAGAACGTAATACACAATTTTGACAAGTATGATTACTTGGAAGTTATGTTTTGGCATGATTTTTGGAAGTACATGAAACAAAAAATAAGAAATAAATATGCCTTGGGTTAGTCCAGTGCAGCAGTAAGTTGGGCGAGGAAAACAACTGGAGGTTTTGGAGTCGCTTTGCCAGATTTGACTACAGGGGAAGTGCATTTGAGGAGCAATTTCGCAGCAACTTGGACTCCCCCCATGCCCCCTTGCAGCCTCGGAAGGTGAAACTGTTTATGAAGGCTCAGCAGAAGTTGCATGAAGAGGGGCAAGTCAGTCTGTGATTCCAGCCCCTTGCTCGCTCATTTTTAAACAATCAATGAGACAAACCAAGCAGCTCATCAAACACAGACATGCAGTCCTCACCTCGCAGGTGAAATAGGTGGAAACTTGAGCGCTGCAGGAGTTTGCCTGAATGTATTGCTCATGTACAATCAGGTTACCAACTCAAATACAAGTCCTGTATCTGCCCCCTTAGTGCAGATTTAGTAGCAGCCTGGGCCAACAGTCTCAGTGAAGTTAAAAAGTAGTTCCTTTACTTTCTTAACAATAGGTAGAGGTATGGTGTTAGGTGGAAAAAATTATTGGTAGTAACATGGTGGAATTTATTTGGTGCTTGGCATGTGTGAAGAATAGGCTGATTTTATTTAGCGTTTTATTTTGATAATGCTTAATTTAAATTCTGCAATCTAGGACTTGGTGCAAAACATGCAGGTTTGAGGAGGTGGGGGTTTGGTGTCCGCGGGCACCTCCGCTCCTGAGTGTGCCCTGCGGCAGTGTTGTACCTGCTCCGCAACCTGTATGGAGGTGTTCGTGCGAAACGGGTGTGAAGTACAACAGACTGTCTGTGGCAGGTGATGCTAGCTTAAGATTAGACTGTACGTTTTCAAACATAGCATATAGAAGCAAAAAGATTCTTGCGTAGACTTGAGTTATTGAAAGTTTGTTTTTCCTGTGTATAAGCTGATATCTGAAAGTAGTTGGTTTAATAACACATGGGGTTTATTACTTTGTTTAGCCACAGGCAATTAGGAAAATACAACCACCAATTTAAGGAAGGCTTGTGTAAGAGAGCACTTGAGATTAATTCTTCGACTTGATGACCTTAACGTATATGACTGCCACAGACCCCAGGACGTGGTCCCTGTTCCCAGGTCCAACATGTTCTGGCTTCAGACAAAGTGCGGCATCCACCCCAGCCAGCCTCAGCGCAGCCCCTGCCTCTCCCTGCAGTGCCATTCCCCTCATCTGCAGTTCTTCCAGGTTTAAATAATTACCATTTCAGCTGTCTCACACAAGCTGAATTCTCCTGTCTGCTTGACAAGGTTATCTTGTTGCTTAAGAGCCTGTTATTTTCATCAGTGAAAAATAAACTAAATGCAGTTTCAACTTAATAGACCTATGTATATTGGCAAAAATAGGGCAGTGTGTTTAATCATGTTCTCCTGCACTGCACGGTCACCTTGAAGCACCTGGGCAAAGCAGCTCCGAAGTGTTGGATTTGCTCTTGCCTGGTGGTTGATGGGGACACCTAAGCCAAGGCATGACCATGGCTTCCTGTGAGATGCTGGTTTTCTTTATTTCACAAATATGTTTTCCAGAGACTTTTTGTGTAAGCCCATCTGCAGTTTTGTCTTGCAAAGTTGTCAGAGTTTAGGGACGTTGTTCTCTCTGAAGCCGTCCGTTTCTTTATGTGCTTAAATTTTGTAGTCATTTATATCATTTTATTAGGTGGTATTTGGGTTATGTGATAATTACTAATGTAATGCAAGAAAAATTTCTGTGGGAGATCTTGGGGAAATACCTTTTAAGTCACGAATGGTTTGTGCGTACCCTGTAACGATGCGGCAGTTGCTGTGTGCTGTAGTGGTGACTAATTACCCACAGTTTCGTTAGCAGATAAAAAAGCACCTGTTCCACCTACCCTGTCTGAGCTGTATCTTTTACATAAACAGTGCTTAAATAGTAGTAAGGAAGATCTGAGGGCTTCTGTGCACTTTGCCAAGTGTGTTTTAAATATTGGCCAGGCGGCGAGGACTGCGATCCTGTTCCCGCTGCAGCGGCTGCCAACGCTCCCGCTGGATTTCTTGGGCTGAGAATCAGGCAGAAGCTGAACGAATGCACTCCCTTGTGCACGCGCAAACTCGGCATGTTTGTACAACGTTAATTAAAATGCATTTAAGTTGAGTGAATGCTTGCGGTATTCACCGACCCTCTGGGGAAGGAAAAGAAAGGAAGGCAGGCAGACGAAGGCCCCTGGCTGTCGTGGAGCCGCATGAGTTCTGGTGGAAGGGCGGGAGCTGCTGGGGAAGGTGGTCGCTGCCACCGCACCGCGGGAATGCTCTGTGCAGGCTGAGCATCTCCAGCAGCGCACTGCGGGTGAAAAGGAGCTTGGTTTGTGATCTGGGAAGTGATTTTGGACCAGCCTCGCAGCAGATGTTATTGGCATCCCTCGCTAAACTAGTTTGTGTGGAAGGCACGCGTACAAAACCCAATCCAAGTGCCTGCCCCCCTCTGCTCCCCCTGCTTCCACCCATGCATGTGTTCACCTGGTGCTCATGGTTTGTGCTCCATCATCTTGCCCCCACTCCCTGGTGTGGAAAAAGCAACCCAGATCCTTCCTGTTGCTGAGACCTGAGAGATTTGCACCACTCTGCCCTGGGAGGGAGCCAGGATACACCATGGGGCACTGATGGAGGGAAGCAGGTTGGATGAACCATTACCAGTGTTCAGATGGAACTTGGGAAGGGTGAGGGTTGGAAAGCAAGGAGAGCAATATTTACAAACTCTAGGCCTTCATCTAGGCCTCACTGCGCTCTGCATTTAGCTGCCCAAGAACGTGTGGCCTTGTATTACTCGTGATCGTTTATCTGCAGACTTGTTAATCTTCGAAGGCATTGGTGATGGCCTGTGCTTTGGTACGGTAGGGAAGGATTTTGGTTCTTGGCATTAAGAGTTAGATTCAGAAGGTTCATTTTGTGTGCTGCACTCAGGTAACCAAACTGGAGACTAGTGCGGGAATAGGTGGTCTGTAGTGGTCTTCACCAACAACAGGGAGAGCGATTCCTCTGCATCATGGTTCAGAGCAATGGCAACATTTGCGGGGTCTAACTGGCACTCTGCAGTGGTATTAATTTCCTCAGGGAGGAAATGTAGGTCCGTTGGAAAAGAGGTGCTGGTAATATTCTTAATCGTACTGGGAGACCCACTAAGGAGCCCAAACTGGAAACCTGGTAATAGAGAACGGTCCTGTTAGTGTTTGGGAGATGGCAGGCAGAGGAGACTGGTGGTGTATTTCAGAGCTATTTGTAAACCTTTTCGCTGTCTGAAAATGGGGCTGTACCTAAACTAAGCCAGATGCTGGGAGCAGAAAAAACTCAAATCTTAGATAATGTCTATTAATGGTACTTAATTGGGAACTAAATTGTAAATGCTGAAGATGTTTCAATAAAGCAAGTTATTTTTTGCATCCTTCATCCAGTAAGAAAATCGTACACTCCTTCTAAGCTACCATGCCACGTAAGTGGCTATTAAGGAAATGTTTAATTTCAAATGCTTTTCTATCACAACTTGCATGCTGATCGCTTACCAGTTTGACCACTGGAGCCAACGAGCACCTCCTCAGAGCTGGCACGATCGGAGTGGTGGTGAGTGGCACAGGGCCATGTGTCACCCCCATGTCACCTCCCTCCCTTGGGTTCCCCGCCAGCTTGGAGGCTTATCTGCTGCCTCCTTGTCGGAGCGAACGCTTCCAGATTCACAGCAAGACCTCAAGGAGAGCCAGATGATAGAGCAGATGGCAGCTGACTAATTTGGCAAAGTTAGATGAGTGGAAATTGTTTGCTTTAATTGCTTGTCAAGTCCGGTACCTACATTATAGTTAAGAAGCAACTATTTACTCTCAAAATAGAATGAAATGAGGAAAGAAAGCGTGTGTGTGTATGTGTGTCTGAAGAGTAGGGAGGAAAGGGGAAGAAGAAATACCCAGAGAAAATAATTTGATTACAAAGGCTTTGCAGGGGGAAGAACCATTGGCAAAGCCTCTTCTATTTTTCTGCCTTTTTTTTTTTTTAGTGGTAGCTGTGTGATGTAGGTCCTGCAGTACACTTTTCCCATTTTGTCTTTTCCAGTTGCTGTATCATAACATGTGAGGAAACTAAAAGAAACAATGCTGGAAATATTGGCATAACGCAAGCAGATGACAATGGCTTGACGTGGTTGGCACAGGCAATTATCCTTGAAGTGTTGCAGTATAAATCTAGTCAACATCTTGATGCTGTTTTTTGCTTGGTACGAGCAGGAGTGCTACATCGGTAAAATATGCTGTGTAGGATCCTGCAAACAGATTTTGGAGAGCTTGGTGCAAGGAGAGGGTGCCATCAGCTCAGGGAGGTGTTATCACACGTAACTAATCCTTCTTGATGAAGTTACGATCGCTGTCGGTCTTCACTGTGACTATTTGTGTTCCTGTTCATAAACTTGAGAAAGATCTTCCCTCTGTGGGTGGTATCTGATGAGCCTCCACTGGAGGTGGGACCACTCTGATAAAACACGTTCCTGCAACTGTTCTGGAAGTGCTGAGAAGCTTTTTATAATGGCATGTTAAATGGTATTTGGAGGTTTAGAGAGCAAATTCCAAGGAATTAATGCTTTTGAACCCTGGTGCTATCAACCCAGGAACCTCTTCTCTATGCGAAAAGAAAGGCTATGGAATTATTTCAGCATTGCAGATTAAAGTCTGGATGAAAATTATAGTTGGTGTTTTATTGATTTTATTTAGTAGTTGTGGACAGCTAACTTGGAAATCAAATAATAGCACTCTGAGGCTTGTGTTTCTGGGCCATTTGCATGCAGGTATAAGGGCTTAAAGCTCGGTGATGTGGCTCGTGGCCGCCGTGGGCCAGCCCATACTGCGTCACCTCATCCTGATCACACTCTGACGGACTGAAGAGCGGCTGGATGGCAATGCTGAGCTGCCTCTCTCCTGGCCGTGCTGCTGTCCAGGGATTCATGGCGGTTGGGTTGGTTGCATGCAACTGGATTCAAACAGGATAATAATTTTCTAGCATAGAGCAAACCTCCCGGAAGGAAAACTCTTGTGCCAGCTGAGCTTTTAATTAGGAGCACAGAGAAAATTATGCTCTCCTTCATTACAGTCTCTCACCTAGGGAAAGCAAGCCTCTAATTTTAAAACACTCTCCAGAACTGCTGGGTTTACAGGAAAAGGGCTGGTGACCTCAAGGAGTGTTTTGCTTTCTCCTGGGAGACATCCCCAAGACTGTGAGTGCAGGCGGTCCTTCCTTTCATTAGAACGTGCCTAATTGCAAGAAAATCCGGGGCTTTTGCAGCTCGCTCAAGGAGAGTTGTAAAATAATAATGAAAGGATTAGAAGTGCGTTTATCCTTTCTTCTGTGTGCACACATGATAGGGTGCCCGGGCAGTTGCTGAGAGCGCGGACTGCTGCGGCATTGCTGGTAATTAGTTTGTTCCTTAAGGAGCTTGAGTGTTTCCCCCCATCTGAGAGTCTTAACAAATTGCTGTGAGTGTTTGCAATTATTAATAAATAGTTACCTTAGCTCCCTTTCAAGAATCCCTGATGATGGTGCTGTCTGTAAAAACACAGCTAATTAAGTAAATAAGTGGGAAGTGCAGGAGAAGAATGTTAGAAAGAGAGTGCTGGCTGTTGTTGGGCTCATCCTGTCTGGGATGAAGGAATGTGTAATACTCTTTTTGTAAACACACTTCTGAAACTAGTGAGCCTGAGAATTTAAGCCTCCTTTGCCTTTTTGGCCCACTTGACAAATTGATTGACAGAGGGAGGTTGTGCTGCGTTCAGGTGGAGGCTGGTGCGGGGCAAACTCGCCGCTCTCCTTTGGTGCATCCTCACCAAACAGATAATAATATTTTTTTATGATTAAAAAGAATATATTCAGATGCTTGAGATAGCTCCCTTGGTGTTGGCAGTGAGGATGCCTCATTGCTGCTTGTCTGAATGTGCTTTGGGAAAGGAGGGAGACACCGATATTTCAGGTGAGGGTGACCACGCTGGAGGTGATTCACTCTTCCTGAATAACTCCAAGTGTAGGCAGATCCGAAGATGAATCAAATAAGAAATTAAACAAGTGGACCTCCTTCCAAAAATTGGTTCATCTGTTGAGCTGGGACCTCCTTTCAAAAGTTGGTTCATCTGTTGAGCTGGGAGATTATAAAATCCATTAATATTACAAGAAACAGAACTAGATTGAGTCAAATGTGATTTCTTAATTTAATGTATAGATTTATCATCAACAGAGCAGAGCAAAATAATGGCCTAAAAAGCAGAAGCTAAGGGACGTTCTAAAATGCTTTCATTACTTGCTGCCTTTGAGTGAGCATTGAAATGATTTGGCTTTGTTATGAAAAAACTGTCAATGGGAAATGAATTTCCAAGTCATGTGCATGAATATTGATGAAAAATGTAAGTTCAGTTCAATACAGACGATGATTACTGCTGTAATTGGGGCCATTAGGAGCCGAAGCTTTTCTCCATCACTTTAGGTGGCTGGTAATAAGTAAACAACTGAACATGAAGTGTGAATAGAATCATAGAATCATAGAATGGTTAGGGTTGGAAGGGCCCTTATGTGAGTAATGCCTGAAATTGACTTTTCTGATGGCCAAGCAGTGCTCTGCACCGGCACCCACCCAAAATTGCATGCGTTTGCAGTGTAGATGAGAAGTGCCACGTGCTGGCAGCCTGGCTGGTCACCGTCACCACCCGTCTGGGGCTTCCCAGATGGGAAGGTGCATATCCTTCAGCTCCGGGATAGCATTTGTGGTGCGTGTCTCTGGGCATGTACACGTGCGTACTCTGAGGCTAGTTGCCAGAATATGGAAAGAGGTGTAATGGCCAAGCGTGTGTTGGTGGAGAGATGTGTTTGAGAGCTTCCTGGCACGCTGGTAACCTGGTCAGGAACAAGTCAGGAGTGTCCGTGCTCAGAGATGCTCAACAGCGAGAGAAACTGCAGGCGCATCTTAAGCTCCTACTTTTTTGACCTCTGTTAGAGGTAAGGGAATTAGTATATTTTATTAACCAGGAGAGATTCTGCTGCAGGGACAGCTTTTAATGCGTAATCTTTATTTTCTTGCTGCTCATCAGTTTCTGGCGCTGTATAAAATAATGTGTTTAACAACACGCAACAAAGTGCTTTGAAGAGAGTTTATGAAATATAGATTAGGGTAGTTTTGCATGGCATGACAAGGAAATACATTTTTGTTTTGTTGATGTTTATACCTATATAGAGCATCCCTGAAAATATGTGTTATTTTGGCACTTGATTTTAAAGAGCTGCTACAACACATAGATGCCTGTTGCTGTTCCAAGAGATGAGCAGGAGGGTGAGAGGGATGTGTTCATGCTCTGCACTGACTCGGGGACAGACGGTCTGGGGATCCTGCGCGACCCTTACTTAGCTTCCACCTCACACGCTTTACTACTTCTTGACGGTTTTGTCAAATCGGACTCAAAATGATTATATTTGCCCTGGAGCAGTTGGGAATTCCCTCCTCAAAATAAGGGGTAAAACTTACTGTTAACTCCCAGTTCACAGCCTGCTTTCCGGCCTGTGTCCCTCGCAGGTTTGGGTCCTGCTGTGTGTGACCTCCTTTGTGACTGTACGTGGCAGCAGCCTTTCTCCCTCATGGCCGGAATGGCTTTTTACCCTGTTAATTGTCTTTTACCTTAAAAAAAAAACCCCAACAGCATAGCTAATATCTCTATTTTAAAGGACTGTGTGTGAAGGATGGAGGTACTGTCCCAGCTCTATCTTCCTGCGAGTGACAATTGATCTAATCTGCTTTTCTTAAAAACTAGTATGGTTTTCCCTTTTGTATTTTGAATGCAGCGCAGTTATTAGGTGCACCAAAAGTATTTGTACAAAACCGGTGCTGTAAAGCTGAGGCACAGAGAGATTACTGGATTATTGGTGACCCATGGTTATACCCGCGGTTACTTTGGGACTTCAACTGTTCCCCAGGTCGGGGCGCACTCCCACTCGGGGTTCAGGTTCTGCTTCAGCTCCCCTGCGGGTCGGGGGCCAATGTCAGAAAATCCACACTGCTGTGCCCTGCCTTGGGTGATGTAGGACAGTCTGACTGTCAGTGTCCTGCTAGATTTGAGGTCATCTGTAACCAGTTTCCTTTTGTGAGGGGAGATGGCCTGTCAGTACAGTACAGAGCTGTAAAAGCCAAGCTGTGGTTGGGAGGATTGATGCTGGCCAGTGACTTCTTGGTTTCTGTCCTGGTTTTATTTGGGGGTGAGGGGGGCTATGGTGGCAGCTTCTGTAGGAAACTGCTGAAGTTTCCCCTTTGTTCAGGCCTAGGGTGGACCTGCTGCTGGCCAAGGCCGAGCCAATTGGTAGCAGAATGTTCCCTGATAATGCCTCTGCGATAACGTATTTAAGAAGGGGAGAAATTAAAAAAAAAAAAGAAAAAAAGGAAGATTATGTGAAAGAGCTGAGCCGGGGAGCAGAGAGAGGGAGGCGTGAGCCTTGTGGGCCTTGTAGGCCTCACCCTCTGGCCTCCAGCCAGGCGGCCACCTGGGCCCAACTCGGCCCGGCCCAGCTGCAAGAAGTGGAGAGGAGATGAGATGTGAATGAGATCTTGAGAGGTGTCTGCCAGCCTGTTGTGAAGAATTTTTTGTGAGAGGAATGGCTGTGGATGCCAACGTGAAGGAGGGGGAAGAGTAAAGTCGCTCCTGACGAGATTCCCCTGCAGCCCATGGTGCAGCCCATGGAGGCCCACGGAGGAGCAGAGATCCCCCTGCAGCCCGGGGAGGACCCCACACTGGGGCAGGTGGATCCCAGAAGAGGCTGTGGCCCGTGGAGGGCCCGCTGGGGCAGCCGTTCTGGAGGGACTGCACCCCGTGGAAGAGATGACCCACGCCGGAGCAGTTTCACGAAGGACTGTGGCTGTGAGAGGGACCCCACGATGGAGCAGGGGAGGAATGTGAGGATTTCTGCTGCCAACGATGAAGCAGTGGCGTAAAACAACGTGTGATGAACTGACCGCGACCCCCATTCCCTCTTCCCCCCTGTGCCGCTCGGAGTCGGGGCAAAGGAGAAGGAGATAATTGACATTAAGTTTAAGCCTGAGAAGAGAGAGGGGTGGGAGGGAGTTATCTTGTTCTTTTTCTCATTATCCTGCTTTGGTTTTGATAATAAACAAATAGTTTTCCCCAAGTCGAGTCTGTTTTGCCCATAATGGTAACTTTAAGGATTTCTCCCTGTCCTTATCTCAAACCTTGAGCCTTTTTTTTTTTCCTTACATTATCTCTCCCTATTCCCACACAGGGTGGAGGGAGTGAGCGAGAAACTGCTTAATTTGATGATGAGTGAGACTTAAGTACGACAGTTTCCCAAATTTTGCAGCAGGAGCAGACTGTGAGGATCTGAATTGCATGGACCTTTTGCCACATATCTTGCAGGCGCCAAAGGGCCAGGTGTGAGCTGGAACACAGACATGTTCTGTATAATAGAGGACCAGAGGGGTTTTCTGTTTTTAGGGCAGAAATTAAATGCTTGGAAAGGCTATGAGATATATTTGAGAGATCAACATGATTTATTTTAAATTTACTTTTAAGATTTTATTAATCTGAAAGAATTGATTTCCATAGCTTTATCAGAAACTGGGAGGAGTTACTGCAACGGTTTGATTGTGGAAAATTGGTTGTACAAAATAAATCTCACTGAAATAAAACCTGCAGCCTCAGCTTACATCTGGGCTGGCTTCACCCCTGCTGAATCCTCTTGCAAGATCAGGCTCCAGGTGTTTTGCCGCCTTACAGCAACAAATGGCTAAATTAGCTTTCGGGAAATGTTTAATGGGTGTGCAACATGAAACACCAGTGTTGCAGTATATAGCTTTAGTAGTTGAGCTGCTGGGATTGTTTTCTGAACTGTGTTGATCCTTAGCACTGATTGCAAATTAGAACAGAAATTATTTATTAGTCCTCGGGAGTCTTAAGACAGAATCATACTTATTCGGCTGGAAACACACTCAATCTTGTTATAGATGCTGCTGCTTTTAAGGTAAAAGCAAACAAACTGATTCTGTAATTGGTAGCAAACACTTTTTAAGTCTACTCGCAGGGACAGGCATGCATTTCCCTGAAGGGTGGAGACGCTTGTAGAGGCAGATCTTGAGGTTGTTCCAAATAAAAATTTTAAGCTAGGACAGGGCTTTGGGTTTCAAAAAGAAAGATGTGCTGTCCCCTAGCAGCAGTGGTTAATCCTTCCAGGTATTCCCAGTCCAGTAGCACTACATCAGGTCCCAGTGGGACCATGTTTTTCCGTCTTGGGAATCCCCCAAAATGGCTATTAAAGTATTAAAACTAACATCTTGTTTAGTTATGTTTTACTGTAAGTGGTAAGGTTTTACAAGAAAACTTTCAAAAATGGGAATGTTAGTGCTTTGAATTAAGCCTTGAACTGAGATGGTAGTTTTTGTTTTTAAACCCAAGCAAACCAACTAGTTTTGTTTTTCTGCAACACAGTATGATGAATATATGTAAAATATTTCAAATTTTTAAACTTAGCAAGGGCTTAGAAATTTTGTTTCTACCAGGTCATAGAAAGAAATAAAAAGATTACATCCTTTATAACATTTCCTTTGCTATCTAGACCAAATATGTATTTGGAAGAGCAGTCCTGCAGTACTGCCCATTCAGCTTTGGTCTGTGCTCTTCAGTCTGTGCTCTGGAAACACAAAACCCAAAAATTATCTAATAAAACCTTCGTCCTGTGAATGGCTGGCCATGAAACCAGCCCCTGCTCTCTATCTCTGGTGGGGAGTTACGGTTCAGGAGGAACAGATTTCTACTGCCATTTTTAGGGCAGAGGGAGTTTCCTTGGGAGAAGACTTTGAGGAGTTTGTGGGTTTCTGGCTGCCTCCTGAAGCCCTTTGCCGAGAGGCTGCTTGAAGCTCGGATCGCCCTGGCAGAAGAGCAGATTGTTCTGCAGCAGAGATGCTGCAGTGGAGAACAGAGATGAGAATTGTTCCCATTTCTATTAAAAAAAGTAAAATGAGGGGGATGTAGTAAGTAAAGAGTCAATAACAGTAGTACTCAAAAACCTAATTACTTTTGATATTTGAAAAAGGGATCTGCATCATTCAAAAGAGCATACTTTAGCTAATTTTACTGATGGTGCCTCCACACATGGAGAGTTTTGTTTGTATTGATCTAATCCAGGAGTGGGAATGGCTCCAGCAATGCTATTCTTGTCTGGCTCATGTTTTGCATAATGTTATGCCCGTTTCAGATGTTTAGATATATTCAGATTAATTTGCTTGTGGATAAGAAAAACCCATAAGCTGTTGGTAGTGCATGCAAAAAAGGTCCAGCCCCACACTTGACCATTTAAATAGCGTTGCTGTCCTGGTAGGCTGAGAGCTGCATGAAAACCTGCTGTTGTAAAATGCTACTTCTGTGTTTCTTATTCGCATTCGTTTTTGACGTTGCTTGATGCACGGTAAGCTAGTGGACTGAGCGGAGCTTTGATTCTGCGGTAGCTTTGAACTGAGCTTCAAACTTGAGAACAGAGTAGTATGTGTTAAAGGGCATTTTCTGAAAACTAACTGTATTAGGTTGGTGTTTCGACACATCTCCATTGTACATTCAGATCGCAGTCTGGTGTTGTGGAAAAATGGTATTTTTTTTGCTCTTGTCTTTCTCCTGTCTAATTGAATAAAGCTGGAAAGAGCTGGGGACTTAAGGAAAGTGATGAGGAAAACAAGGTTGGGTATAAGCCTTCTGGTCAGGTTACTCTTGGCTTGTCCAACAGACTGTTCTGAGCATCAGCTGAGCAGGGAAAATGTTGGATTGCCCAGGTCAGCCTGGGTGCACAGACCTCTCCAGCCTTATGTCCTTTAGTCTGTGATTGGCACATCTCTGTTCAGTGTCTGATTCTGTCATTGGCAGAACTGGTAGGGACTTGGCCGATGCCTACCTGGGTTTGGCCCTGTAGGTGCTGAGGTCAACTAGTTTTGAATTTTTCCTGCATTTCTGGGTTTTCAGTCTTTCTCCATTTGGTGGTAAATACCAGCACTTCATCTCCTTTGGTGAAATGTGTTTCAATTGCTGAGATGATTGATGATGGACCATATTTGTACCTTCTAATCTGTACTACTGATATTGAAGTAACTTGTGCTGGTTTTTGGTTGCGGGTTTTTTTTTTTGTGTTTTTGTTTTGTGGGGGGTTTGTTTGTTTGGTTGGTTTTTTTGGGGTTTTTGGTTTTTTTTCCAAGACCCAATCCTGTGAACAAATCAGGATTTTTGTTAATTACCTGTATCTCTGTATACAAACCTTGTTTTCTTCTCTGCTCCTCTTCCACACTCATCCTGATTGTTTGTGCCATGGTTTCTTGCAGTGTGTGCCGGCACCGAGAACAAGCTGAGCTCCCTCTCTGACCTGGAGCAGCAGTACCGGGCCCTGCGCAAGTACTATGAGAACTGCGAGGTAGTTATGGGCAACCTGGAAATCACCAGCATTGAGCACAACCGAGACCTCTCCTTCCTCCGGGTAAGCAATCTTCTTCTTTTTTACTTCCTTCTGTCTTCTGTGTTTTAGGGGAGTAACTACAGGTGCTGGGCTGGAGAAGGGCAATTCTCTTTCCCACCAGCTGTACTGCGATATAAGAGGGTGATAAAATGTCACAGATGTGCAGAAAACAAGAGCGATGTCATTGCTGTGACAGATGCTCTGAGTATGTGTCGTTTAAATTTATCCAGGACTTGGGGGGGAAGCCATGTCACTGCACAGAAAGGTGACACCTTGCAGGTCTCTGTCAGTGTATATTGCCAGCGGCACGGAGCAGGTAAGGTGAGGTTTAGGAAGGTCAGAGAATCGTGCGGATAAGTACGGGAGGCTTGGAGAAGCTAGTCTTAATAAAATGCTGGTTGATAGACTAAGCAAGGGAAGAATTCTGGGCAACATTTGTGGAGCATTTAAGAAAAAGAAAAAAGTTATTTCTGAATGAACATAAAACCTTCTTCATGTGTATGAGACTGGAGTTAGGAGCCTAATTGAATCTCCAGCGTCCAGGGGAGGTCTGGGATAGATGAAGGCTGTCCTGCCACCATGGAGCCTGGGTTGTGCGCTCCCTCAGCCCTCCTTATGTCAAATATTGAGTAAATAACATGCTGCTGGGTTTGTGAAGGAACATTTCAGCGTGGTTTATGTATTCCCTGTTAACGTGTTAGCAACCACAAGGAGGGAGAATGAATGCAAATTAAAATAATTTAAGCCCATTGTTATTTGGCATTTCAAAATTGATTGTATTTGAAGAAATATTGCAGGAAAGAGTGATCCATTGCACTCAGCTGGGCATCCGAGATGCTGCAGAAAATGTGGCTGCAACAGTGGAAGAAACTGGGATGTAGGTGTGAGGGCCACGGGAGAAAAGGCAGCCCCTGGCAGCGTGGTTGCAGCGTGCTGGTCGTACTCTCCAATAGAAGTTGTCAAGCCATGGCACAGATGTGGGTTTACACTGCTTGTATCATATGGTATCGCTCGCATATACTTCTGCAAAATGCTAATGTCACTTTTCAAGATACACGTCTGTGTGTAACTGATATTTTCTTAAAAAGCACGTAGAGGGAGCGACAGGTTTAGATCCGGCAGCAGGAAGAGAGCGTCAGGAGTCAGCCCTGGCAGGCTGTGTTACACTGGCGTTTGGTTGGCTGGGTCTCGGGTGAGCCTGATGCTCACTTTCAGTTTGTGAAAATGTGAATTTGCCGTTATGGGTTCCAACAAAGGCAGAGCAGATTCTCCAACAGCATGTTTAGCTGCACTTCAGATAAAATTTGTTGGAGATTTCACAGGCTTTCCACTCTGTATGTTGGCCTATATTTACTCTAAGCATACACCGGGCTGCGAAAAGATCTGCAAGCAAAGTTCAGCTACCAGATACGTCTGGAGTAAAGTTTGGGGTGCTAATTACACTCAGACTAACAGGTTGGCTGTTAATTTGAGCGACGAATGCCTAGGAAGTAAATGCTATCTATACATTTCACAGTTGTGACAGGTGGGGAAAACACATATGCTTGTGCTCTGAAATAGATACAGCCTCGGTGCAGCTGGACTGACTGGTTTCCCACTGCGGCAGACAGGCGGCAGATAGATACCTCCTGTGCGGGCAGGATCCCTGCGCTGATTCAGACATCGCTAGAGTTTCAAATGCCTCCTGAAACTCCTGACTGGGCCATTGAATGGCTTGAATTCATCGTTGCAAGGCTTGAATTCATCACGGACAGTTCTCCCGCTTCGACTTTCCTTCCTTCCTCCTTACGCTGCCTGCTGGTAGGTAGGGAAAGCAAATTATTAGGAAATTAGGGAATTAACGTTCCTTGCGGAGAGCTGTCGTAAGCAGAGTAAAATATTGGTGGAAAGTGGGCAGTAAAATCCGCAAATGAGAGGAAGAAAGAAGGGCCCTGTGTAGTAAATGAAGGTTGTTCAGTCGCTTGTGCTTTTTGATGACAGTTACTGTTGCTTTTTTATTAGTTTTATTACTTCTCTTACCTGAGACTGCCCTCTCGCAGATGTCTCAGCAAAAAGCAGAACTTGAAACAAAACCCAGCAAAAACTGGAAGTCTAGTTAATATGATAAATTGTAGTCATTAAAATAGAAAACCAAACAGAGGAGAACATGTTCTTGGTGAGGCAAATAAATAAATGTTGGCAAATTTACACCAATAATTCGACATTTGTTAGTTAGGCAGTATTACTTGTTTTAACTCGTTGTGCAAGATGATATTCTTCCAACCTGCTCCAATTTTCCTTAGTCTCTGTTGCAGTAATTGCCCCATTTCTCCACTGAACAGACCTCAGGCAGGGAGCTGACCTACCCCTGGGTTATCTTTACGTCCGGCTGATGAGTACCGTGGCTTTGTGTGGCCGCCTGCCTGCCTTGTTAGTGCTCAGCTTAACTGGGCAGCCTCTCACTCCGGGACAGAGGGAAGACCTAGCGAGCTGAGCATGCTGAGCCTTTTATCATGTAGTAATAAATGAATACCATAAATGAATTGAAGTGAAAAAAACCCATAATTTTATTTACCCTGCAGAGGAACGTTAAAAGATCAGCATCTCATCTCTCATATTTAGACATTTATTCGCTAAGTAGATTTGCTTTATGTCCATGAGTTAGCTCTCTGTATATCTGTGATTAAGACTAAAAAAGGGCTGCCTGTGACCTGGAGAAAATGCTCAACCACTTAAACTTCCAGGCCTGCAAGCGAGCACATGGCTTTGGGGTCATGAGGAGCTTCATTCATGTAAGAAGGGGCTACCCACACTAGTGTTTTTTTCCTACCATTTTCCTATGTGTGCAGAACAGGAGTAAAAATCTCCTCGTTTAGTTTTATGTATTTTATTTTTGCTTCTGGTTGTGTTACAATATTGATATTGCTTGCCCGTGGCTGGCCAAAACAAGGGTGAGCAATTGTGATGTGAAGTTGTCCTCTGCGTGTGCTACCCTCCAGCTCCATCAGCTCTGTTCCTGCTGCTCGGTGCTTCCCCGCACCGTGGCTGCAGCGGGAGTCCTGGCAGAGGGAAGGAGCGCTCAGTAGGAGGAAAAATATGTGTCTAAGCCTGAGCACTGGGAAAAGCAATGTGGTTCTGACTGTGGGCTGATAGCCTATTCTCTTTATTACTGTTCTGAGGCTCAGCCTACTCTCAGAAAATGTACACAGGTAATTCAGTCATTGAAGTCCCACCACTACAAGCTGCAGCAATGAAATGAGTATTAGGTGAATATGGTGCCTTGCTACTGGAGTGGCAGCTCCCATCCTGGCCAAGGCAGTGTCTCTGCTGGCGTAGGCTGCAGTGAGGTAAGGCACTTAGTGTTTCCAGGAGCATGATTGAACCGGGCAGGACAAGTAATTGGGTGGAAGACAGACCCCAAGATCTCCCTTGTCCCTGCTGCATGTCAAGGCTCACCCAGGAAGTCAGCAGTGATGGTGGGAAGAGGTCAGGCTCCATCTGCCACTACTGCCCAAGGCACCACCATCCTTCAGCTAATTGCATGGGCTAGGTTTTTGCTCCGTGAAAGCAGTTAAGCTGATGGGCAGGTTCGTGTCTTGAGTCTCGTCAAGGCTAGAGCTGAGATTTATTTCCCTGGTTTGGATTTTGGAAAAGAACTTGAGAAAAGCTCAGATCATGCACTGGTTCATATTGCAAATGACTGTTTGGTTCAGAAGCAGCAAGCTATTTTAGTTTCACTTGGCAAAGCTGACAGTCTGTATTGTGGACAGTTCTTATTTCTTAATAGCATCTCCGTATTCAATTTTCAAAATAAAATACAGAATTAGTGTACCACAGAACAATCTTCTGCAAGCACTCTTGTTCTGTTTAACACATTTGGTAAATGAGAGTTATCTTCGACTAATCCCCAGGCTTTTAGCAGTTCAGTCAGTGAATTGTCGTCTTGTGCCTGGATTTTATTTAACCCATTCAGATTATTTATTTTTGAAGACATGACCAAAGTTCTGTGCTGTTGCCTGCAATAACTCTCCTAAATGATTATGAAACTTATTGCTAACTGCAATCAACAGCCTTCAAAAATGATCTGCCACCGCTTTATAAATTCTTTTTTCATTTACCTCTCCAGTGCCTCTGTAGCACCCTCAGCCACAGCTACGCTGGCAGCTATCTGCCTGCCGTTTAACAGGGTGGGCGTTTCACGGTGGGCAGCTTTACAGCCGCTGCAGTTACCGTGAAGATGTATAGCCCCAGCTTCCCTTTGTCAGCATACATTACTGCGTGCTCAGTAGAAACTGGCTCCAGTCTGTACTTACCGCTTTCTTTACAATCACATTTAGACTTTGTGGCAAATGGAATCTGGGGTTAAAAAGCTTTTTGGTCTTTTATAGCAAAATGGGTCTAAGCAGGCCCTTCTGAAAGCCCAAGTGGTAGAGCTCAGCAGAGACATCGGCATGGAAGGCAACCTGCAGTCTGAACAGACGTGTTGGGAAGGGGAGTGCAGAGAGAGGAGGGTGTTGCCTTGTCCAGTTTGCTCAGCAGCTCCCTGTGATGATACATATGGCTCCTGAAGGCCTGGCAGCACAGCTCTGCGTACTCCTCTGCAGCAAAATGGTATCTTAAGTCCTAGCTAATGAGCCTCAGTAAGGTCTCCCAGCTCAGCAGAAAGGGAGCAGGATGTGTGGTGCCTGTCAAGAGTCCCCAGAAAGAGATGCTACAGGGTGGCTGTGCTTATGTGGGAGGGGGATTTTCCCCAAAAGTGCTTGGAAAACATTGCAGTCTGGCCCTACACCAGCACGGGGATTTTAGAGGGGTTTGCTGGGCAAAGCTGTCCTGTAGCATTTGTCCCACAATGAGTTGCACCCGGAGAGCCTCGCCAGCATGGGTTTCGTCCTTGGCTGGCAAGAGGCTAAGTGGCCTCCAGGTAATTACAGACCTGGAAATCAAATAGGTGTATTTATATATTTGTAATTACCCTGCCAGGACTTTACCTATTACAAAATGAAGCGTAAAGAGCCTAATGGTGTGCCAGCAGCGGCATGAGGGGCAGGGCTGCGCGTGCCACAGAAATCCAGGTGGAAAGAGGACACCTCCAACTTGCTATATGGATCTGGCTAGGGCATCCTGCACACGCAGCAATAAACACAACTGCTGTGCTGGGTGGGTTACAAGAGGCCAGCGGCATGCCAGGCCATTCTTCTGGTGTGGATAAAATGTTTTATGCTGGCTGTGATCAGCCACCAACTGTGCTGGAGGAACCCGAGCTGTGTTGAGGGTAAATAGGGTCTCAAACTCAGAGGGTGGAGCGGGAGCAGAGGCAAACTGCAAAAAGCGTGTGTGATACAGCTCTAGGAGGACAGCTTCTTCTGCCATTTCCCATTGCTTTTGCAGAAACAGTAGCCTGAAATAATCCTAGCGTTTTAAACTAATTTAAGAATGGCCAGGGTGTATTGATTGCCAAGGTGAGAAACAGCCCGAATTTGTGGGATCTTCCAGGCCTGTCCTTTGGTGAAATGGGAAGCCCGTGCTGCAGCTGCAGGGAAGAGCAGGGTGCCGGATGCTATTATGGTAATTGATGAGATGATGATAACAAATCTAGCTGTTCCACCAACCTCAAGGCAGGGATCAGCATTTCTGAAGTGTTTCCAAAGCAGCACTCTCCCCCCTCCAAAGGTCGTGCTGTCTCACTCGTCTCCCTTGCTGCTGACCAACCAGCGGCGTTCAGGTTGCTCTCATCCCGTGATGTGTGGGACAGCTCCTGGGTGTTTGGTGCCTGCTCTCTGCTATTGAAGATGAGTATTACGTGCCACATAGTCCCCAGCATAATCTCACCGGGCTCCATCCTGACTCCACTGCTCCCAGCGCCTCCCCAGCTGGTAGGTAAAAGGCCTCCAGTGCTTTGTGGCCTAAATTTGTTCAGAGGTGTTACATTATTTTTGTGCTTCAGTTGTGTTCCCCTTCATGATCTGCTGATAAGACAGCATCCATGTCTCAGCGGCATCTACTGTCTTGTGCTCAGTTAGGCATCAGTAATGCAGGTGTGTCCTCGTAGCGCTGCGGACTGCCCTTAGCTGCCTCTGCCTACCTTCCTCGGATGCTCAAAAACCCCTTTTCAACAGCCTGGCTGGTTTCAACCCATTTTTGGTAGATACAGAACGCAGTGCCGCTCGATTCATGCCTCTGCTAAGGCCTCTTTGGTGTAAGTCTCTAGCTGCTGCTGGTGCATCTCCTCTGCTAGATGCAGCAGCGTAGGGACCCCGCTCACACTTCCCATTCCTTCTTCCTTCCCCCCCGCAAAAGCTGCCTGCATGGCCGCCAGCGTCCCATCTGCTTCCCTCCCTGCCGTTCTGCCAACGTTTCCCCCTTGCACCTGGCCACTCTTGCCTACTCAGGGATGCAAATAATCCCGGGCGGCTGACAACCGCCCTGCACTTGCCGTGCCAATGCTGCGGTGGCTGCTCCTTCCCACCAGACCTCAGTGGAGCTGCAGAGCTTTGAGGGGTGACCCTGAGCCCTCTCCCCACCTTCCACCTCCTCCTCACCCCACCGTAGTGGCCTCGCTTGCCGTGTAGCTATTTCTGTCCGGCTCTTGCACAGCCTTTTTTTAATATTGTTTACAAACCTGGCAGCTTGTTCTCTCCAAGTAGCTAATGCTTTTGCTAGCTCCCCACAGACAGATCTTGACCCAGGTTTTATGCTCCTTCCAGCCCTATTCTTTTATTTTCATGGTTGTCCAGGGCATTGCAACAAGCGGAATAACTGGGCTAGGAGGCTCCTTTCTCTTCCATACACAACACCCATCTCTCATCCCTAAAATAAATCAGAAAATCAGCTTGTGCAGCCTCTCTTTCTGCTCTTGTCCTTTCCTTACCAGCAAGCAACCCAGATCAGCTCTGCAATGGAGTTTGGGCTTTGCTTTTGGCTGAGAGAAACTTAAAGACTGGGCAAGCTGGTACTCTTCTGCTTAAATTAATTTTTAGCTTCTTTAAGACAAACATAGAAGAGAATTAATATACAATTAATCCTTGAGCTGGGTTTGCCAAGCCATAACCAAATATATGTACATTAGCTATTGCTCCATTAATTTAGCAGTTATTTTTAGTGGCTTCATATGGAAGATAGAGTTTGAAGTAACCACTTGTGTTTAGGGGCAGAGTTGCATGCTGTGAAAATGCAGGCTCCTGCTTTGGCGCAGGGATGACTGTAAAGTGGCCCTTTGTGTCTGTTTGTAGTAGGTGCTGTGTGACCCCTCCAGGAAGCAGTTTTTTGGGGAGGTTGTAGTGGAGGAGGGCTGCGGATGATGGCCTTTTCCAGGGGAGCCTGGGCCTGCTGGGGATGGTACTGAGCTGCTTGTCACGTCCTGTCTGCCACAGGGCTGCTCTCGAGAGTGCTGCCAAAGCTGCCAGAGGCACGAGCAGCTATGTTCCGTTGTGCCCACGTTCCTGTGATCGATTTGCTGTATAAAACAGGCGCTGTTATCTGTGTGGAGTGACTAGCAGGTGGTGTTAAGAAGCTCTTCACTGACACACGTGTGCCCCCGTGCATGGGGAGTTCAGAGAGGCTCCCCCACTGGGACTTGAGGAGGACGCGGGGATGGATCCCAACCTGGGGCTTCATTTCCCCCTTCGTTGTGTTGGCAGTGGCCAAGAGCTTCTCCAGTTCTCCCGCAGCCTCTACCTGTCCCCCCTTCAGTTGTGGGAAGCATCCTTCAGTTGTATCACATGTGAAAATGAGAGGTAAAGATTTGAAGTCCAGGGTGATTAAGGAGTCTCTTTAAATTGTATTTTAGCATTTTCCTTTCAGCTCCCATTGTACAGGAGGCACCCCACCTCCAGCCGCACGGGAAGCCTGTCTGATTTATGTACGTGGCAGCGGTAGCAACTCTGGAGCAGGAGAGAGATAAAAGAAGCCTGACTTAAATTATTCAGAGTAACCCAGACCCAGGCACATGCTCAAGATCAGTAATATCCTTTCTGCTTGCTATCCTGTTTTTGTGGTTGCAGCGAAGCCACCCTTCGTTAGGCAGAGCAGAGCACTGGGGAGGTGATGTGGGGTGGCTCCCCCCTGCCCTGGGGCTGCGCTGGTCCTCCTTGCAATGAGGTGGGGGTCTGTCTGTCTTGCTGGTCCTGCTGAACCTCAGGAGCCTCTCTGGCAGCTTTTGGGTGCTGCAGGAGTGCCTGCAAGGCCAGGTCGGCTTAGGAGGCACAACATGGAAGTGTTCCTGCTTGTGACAGGCTGCCAGCCACAGCTGCAAGTGATGTTTGCTGTTTGACAGTATTGCCATCCCCTTCCCAGCCCCATTGCTGGGAGATCATGAGGTGTGAGAGGCCCCAGTACCAAAAATATGCCCAGGACTTGGGGTTCACTGCTCCAGGTGGAGTGCTTTCCAGGTTTGGCGGAGGTAACATGGTGGATGAGTGCCAGCTGGCAACAGCTCAGGCTGGGCACGTATGGAGGATGTTAATGGTAGGGGAAAGTGTTTGGAGGAGCTGGCAAAGTCTACCATCACCCCAGGAATGTCCTGGACAGGTCTGGAGACCCTTCACTTAAACTGTTAAGCAGTCTGCAAAACGGATGTGTTCCTGCGTTTTGGTCACTAAGCATCAGTAACAGCCAGGAAGACTTTTCTTCTCCTCCTCTGTAACACAGATCTTGTTCCCTTCCTAAGTCTTCTATATGGGGCTGTATTTCAGGGTACATGCTGACCCCAGGCATTCCCTTCGTGATCAACCTGTGCGGGTGGAAGCGCGTTACTCCTTGGGCAATGACTGCTGGGCATCTTTGAGGTGCAGGTGAACTTCCTTCCTCACACTGCACTGTGTTAGTCTGGGCCAGCACTGTCACCTCACTTGTCCCCTGTATGACCTGCCACTGCCTGTGCATGGCTGGCCAAATGCCTGACAAACTGGTGGTGCTTTTCAACTGGTCCTGGCACCCGAAAGCTTGGCCACCAGCGAACATACAGATCAGGAGTTGAATTCTTAATGTGAACAAAAGCAACTGTAGAGATTTGTGGCTCTGTCTAGGCTTGTTATTTTTTTAATTAAATACAGACTATTAAACTGTTTCTTTTCCTGTTGTTTAGTGTCTTGTCAGACTCTTCCTTCTGTCTGTCCATGACAGGGTCTGACACTGTCAGCTTCTGCACGTCTGCAAAATACGTGTGGCTGAGCCAGAACCCAGAAGCTGCTGGTAGTGGAGAGAGGACATTATTAAAAATAAAACAGTGCAAGCCTTCTTAATTAGGTGTTGTTTCTCTTAGAAGCTGATCTTCCCTCTAGGCGAGTGAAACCAATTATGCTCTCCCTTTCAACCACCTTATGCTGTTAATGATTTTACTCTTGTAAATGTAAACCTCTCCCTTATCGATAGGATTGGAAATGATGGCCTAATTGAAGCCAGAGTAAAGCAAACAACGGAGTGAAGTTAAACGAAACAACAGAAGAAAAAACCTAGTTGCAAACACTTTTAAGTTATAAATGGATTTACTAGGTTATAAAGCAAATGAGTTGTTTAGTTCCAACCAGAGAAAGAAAGGTTATTTGGCATAAATGGTGAGTGTAATGAGTTTTCAGGCTTAGTCCGAACCCTGGCTAGGAGACGGCGTAAACTCCACCATTTCATGCTGTTCACTGACAAGCCTTGCTCAAGTGTTGTTAAGATTTATTTATTCTCCTCTTTGTCCACCTGCCCTCTCGAATCTTTCTATGGAACAGAGATTGGAGTCGGGAGGCACAGGTGAGGTATAGATAGGCATAGAGATACATATGTAATGGTGGAATGGCACCTTGTGCCAAGTGGAAATATTTTATACTTTCCTTTGAGGGACATTTTTCTGGTTTCCTGAGCAATTAGGCAATATGTTGCCAATTTTTCCTCTAGCTCTCCCTCTCTCCCATCCCATTTTACTATGGAATGAAATTAAATTAAACAAACGGACTGTCAGAGAGCTGAATAATCTTGCATTGTAATACACTGACTCAGAGTCCTGGATCAATGGGCTTGAATTGCTGTTAAAAGCCGTATGAAAGGGAAAGCAAAGTCTTTTGCTGTAAGCTGTGTCAAGGGGTGGAGGAGCAGAGGGACGAACGGAGGCTTAGCCAACAGTTTTTGTGCTAAGTCGGATCAATTTTAAAGGTTTCCTCTGTAGATGCCTGCCCGGAGGGCTTTTGTGGTTCAGAAATGTCAGCACAATTGTGCGGATTGCAGCATTTAGCAACAGCAACACTCCCACCTCAAACCTGATACTAGCGCTGGGCCATCTAATTATGGCCCTTGTGCGTTGCACAGGCATCCTGCGTAGGTGCCCAGGAAGGCTGGGGCGGAGGGAGAAATTTGCCTTCCTGAGTGTCCGCTTCAAAAATAGCATGTCACGGGAGCGTTCACAAGGATGCGTCCTAGCAAAACCTGCTCAGTTGTGTGGGGCTGGTCTGAGGAGCCAGGGAGACTGGAGCTGGCTGGGGGTTGATAGCGGATGTGTCTTTCTGGGGTTGAGGATGGGTTTGCCCAACCTGAGCAGCCAGCAGGGACACCGCTGTTATCCACTTACGGTGCACAGTGAGAGCTGGCTCTGAGTGCTGAACCCTATGGGGTGTGAAATCAAGTACCCCTGATTTCTCAGGTGAGGTGTCCCCAGTGTCGAACATCATCACGGAAAGGTGGAACCGGGATGTTTTTGTGAAAGCGATGAGGACCTAGTTCAAGGCAGTACTTCTGCAGGTGGTTAAGTGGAACTGGTCTCATCGGCTTCTAGTATTTGTGTTTGGAGTTAAGTAGAAGGGTGATAGTGTCTGCATGCTGCATTGAATAGCACGTAGTGTGTCTTTTCCCCCTTTGGTGGTCGTTAGTCCTGCCAGAGAGCAAGAATGAAGTCCTCTGAGTACTGTCTGAACGTAATAGACTTGAAAATGTTAAAAAGCAGAGTAGAAAGATCATGCTGATTTTGACAAACCTGCTCTGTGTTTTGCAGGAAAAATAATAGTGATAGCTTATTGTTGCTCACTGGAGGGAGAGGTTATACAAAAAAACCCATTTTTGTAAGAGAATTTATGCTCTTACTTTAAGAAAACAACTTTAATGAGACCAAGATGGAGACAAGACCCTCACAGTAGATGCTGTTCAGTTGGAATAGGATGGAAGGGACATAACCAGGTGGTGCGAGAGCTGGAATGGTGGCCAAAGCCTGATGTCGCCACTCATTCTGGTTCTGATGTTTTGGGATGGATTCAGATCCTCAAAGAAGCTGTAAAACATTATAAATTGTTTTGTAATTCTGGATAATGACAGTGATGGTGGAAGTATCTGCGTCTTCCTGCAGGGCACAACCTGTAAAACACCAACAAAGAAACCCACCGACAGTGGAGACTACCTGTGAGTATATTTTTGCCTCCAAACAGGGAAGCTTGAGATCTGCAACGTCGTTGCTTTAAATCCTTTTCATACCAGTGGTGCTGGTTTATGCATAGAAGGACCCCTCCTGCCTTCAGTTTGGAAGGGGGCTTCTGAAAACAACCCCCCAGCTTCATACTCATCGGCTTCCCCTCCAGAAAAGGCTGAAGGGCAGGGGAGAGTGAACAGGATGGTGAGGCACGTGTCTTATTACTGCTGTAAATCAAAAGTAACAACCCTATGTAATACATATCTCAGCAATAATAGTGAAAGTTCATCCTTCAAAAGTACGGCGCAGAGTAACGGCTTAAGAAAGGAAAATCCATAATAAGTATCAGGGAATTAACGATTGTCTCTGCAAAAGTGTGGAGTAACCTCTTTGAGAGGTTCGGATTCCTTTCAAACCTGCTGAGTGATCAACGAGAAGAAAATATATCTGCTTTAAGGAGCTGTCTTTCTTTGATATGCATGTGGAAAACCTGACCTCATAGGTGGTATAGATTACTGTCACTTTTGAAATACCATTTTTACTTTGTTTGGTATCTGGTGAGATTTTAGGTAAAAGGAAGAAGAGAGGAAGTACACTCTGCAGACGGGTTACCCTTCTGCTCTCTGAGCTGGTGAGCTCGAAGCAGAACATCCCTGCTGCTGTGATAGGCAGTCTCTGCGGACTGCTGATGTGAATGTGTTTGTGTTTCATCTGCTGTGCAACCTCCGCTATCTTCAGGTTGTTTGGAAAAGGTTCTTGTAGTTGAAGGCACAGAAGATGATTAAGGAAAAACAAAAGACAACTGCAAACCTGTGTCCTGCCTGCATTTCTGTCCCATTCGTGTGATGTTCTCTTGAGCAGGTGGTACCTTGCCTTACCTTGCCTAAAACAGGGAAACTGATTAAAAACAGCCATTGCAGGAATCCCTACGGCAGGGCACTGCAGAAAAGGGATGGGGTGAATTTCGGTTCTCAGTAATTGTCAGAGGAGTGCAAGCAGAGAGAAATAAGAGGAAAATAGTTGCTAATATTTATGCTGTGTTAAAACTACTGTAGAGAGCAGAGACAGCCATGCGGCTTAAACCTAAAATGTTTTGCTGGCATTTGTTGCAGTCACAGTTATCTGATGGGTGAGTGGGTACCTCCTTCCCTGCCTCCTCTGCCTGTTTGTTTCCTGAAGATGCTGGTGTTTGTAATTGAGGCCAGGTGAGGTCCATCAATTCAGCAAACACAAGCTGATCCCAGCCGTGCTGTCAATTAGCTCTGGTGCCCAGCATCTGCGTGGCCGGAGGTTACGGCGGCGGTGCTCAGTAATGACGGCGGGTGCTGAAACACGCTCCCCTGTCAGCTAATCATTTCAGTGCCAAAGTAATCATTTGATCTCAGCAGAACAGCTGCTTTTCAACTATGGATTATCCGCTACTTCATCTCCTCACTTAGCTGTGGAGCTGATTTGTTTCCGCCGTAGATCAATTATACCCCCAAAACAACACTCGGTTCACTCCTGTCATGTGAAATGAAGATAAAAAGGATTCAGGCGCTAACGATAGATCTTCCATTACAGACCCTTCGTCCCTGCACATAAATACCCATCGCCAGGGAGTGAGTATTCATTCGTTCTTGTAGCCAGCCGTGCTCATTTCATTAGGATACAATGAATTATTTTAGCAGAACAATGCATATATAAGAAGAAAATGTGGTTAAAAGGGCATTTATTTCTTGCGCTGCCTGTAAGCGTCCCTGGTTGGGTGACACCGAAATCACTCAAACTGATCAAATGTAAAATCAAATATGTGTGGTTAGAGCCTGTTGGGAAGTAATTGGTAATGTGTATAGGGAAATCCAGTCCTTCCAAAGCAAGTGTGCTCAGGTGATCTTTTCCTTGATGTTGTTACGGCCTTTGGATCAAAAATTTCTCCATTACTGGCCACTGAAATAGAGAATTTTTGCTTCATTTACAATGAAGACCCCTCACCTTGCAAACTGGTGTGGTGTGTGCTCAGACGGTGCATGCCCAGACTGTGCTGAGTCCCAAAATCATGAAATGATGGCATCACTGCAGGTGTTCCTAGTGGGCAAACCAGCATTTCTGTGGCAGGGTATGTCCAGCACATGTAAATCTATATCTATGTCAATCTGTTTACATCTTTTGCAGCAGCCCTGATGGTGTCTGCTTTGGGGTCAATTCAGCTTGTGTTGGTGGGTGTGCGACTGAGCAGTGTAGGGCTAAATAGACCTGGCTGGAATTATTCAGAAAGTGAATTTTGGTAAAATGTCAAAATACCATTTTGCTTTGACTTCATAATCCTGGTATTTTACCAAAATGGTGTTGGTTTTATTTAATAGAAGAGGTAATTAATAAGTATGCTTTTCCCCCTAGTTCTTCCTGCTGCAAGCGTTTGACCCTGTGCACTTGGTGTCTTCTTTGGTGTTCCTGAGATGGGAGTGAAATGCTTGTTCAACATCGATGGGAAATATTGGGTGTATGGCTCATTTACCTCAATATTATGTTTTCAGTATGCAAAGGTTTAACGCGTGTGGTTCCTGGCGTGAGTGGGTGCTTTTCTGTGCACTCGGCTCTGTGTACTTTTGGTCACCTTTTCCTGCTTCTGTAAGAAAAGTGCTACTTGGGAAGACAGCATGAGAGGAAACCCAGGGGTGCTGCGGGAACAAGGAGCTGGCGTGCGGGGTCTGTATTCCATGGCGGGGCTGTGCTGTGTGCTGCAGCGCAGGCACCTGCGCCCCAGGGACTGGATGGAGAGGGAACAGCTTGAGTTGGGAAAAATGCCCCTTCCTCCATCCATATGCACCTGGTTTGATGTTTTTGATATTTTTTCTTGTTCTTTGATTTCCATTACAGCAGTGTAAGATAGCTGGGTTGTGCAGTGGAGATCCTGGTGTGGATCCATGGCTGATGTCTGCACGCTTTTGTGCACCAGGGAGGAGTAAAACTGCCCACAGGTGTATTTATTTTCTGAAAAAGGATTTTTCAGGTGGCATTTGGAGCAATCTGTGTTACGAATTTTTCTGTCTCACCTCAGGTAAGGTTGTAAGAGTGGTTTCTTACGGCTCTATGCTGGGAGGTGCGGAGCAGCTCTTTCTAAGAGACCTTCGGCACTCGTTCGTTCTGGGGCTGGTATCCTCTTGATCCATCTGGTATCCAGCTTGATCTGTCTGGCAACGTGCATGTGGAAAGATCAGCCCTGAATTGGAAAGTAAAAATAAGTTAACTTGCACACACTTGCACAAACACATTGGAGCCAGCCGGGAGTTATAAAGTTTCTGTTTACTTAAATGACACTGAAAAGAGTTGACACACTCCCTGAGATTTCTGTTTAAAAAGGGAATAATTTTGATGGCGTTCCCGCACCTCAGCTCCTCCCATAAAAGATCACCTTTCTCCAAATGTACCTTCAGATCGTGAGACGTGGTCCTGGTTTTTGGTTTTGCTCCTTTTGAAGTTTGAGATCTTTTAAAGCCCTGCTGAGCTGCTGTACCTAAAGTGTTGAGTTTCAGTTCTGACCTCTGGAAATAAATTACGTATCTTTTTATGTCTAATAAGGGCTGAAATTTTGTTAGGTGAAGGAACTGGCAGTTTTAGTGTCTAACGCCTGTAACTGTCCCTGCAAGTGCAAGGAGCCCAAACCCGACAGCTCCTTTAGCAATTTTTCATTTTTTTTCCTCCCATGAAATTTTAATACTGCATCATGCCATGAATTCATAGCAGATGCAAATGTTTATCAGATCTACTGCAGACAACGTCCACTGGATGTTAATTTGCCAGAAGGATGAATCCCGTTGTGTCTGGTTAGCAGGCATTTCTCAAAAGCAAAATGAGGAGGCCTTCATCCTGAGTTTTGGGATAGCTCCCAGTAAAGGCTCCTCTTGTTTCCCTAAATCAACGTCTCCAGCTCCATCCTCCAGAGACTTCTCGTAGTGCCCCTCTGGGGCTCTCACGGAATAAAAAGGGCTCTTGTCTGATAGTACTTTTAAGAGGCAATGATTTTTCTTAGCCCTCGTTTAACTGGCGGGTAATCAGCCATCATCTCGCTCAATACAAGGCTTTGTTTTTATTTGTTTGTTTTTTAATTGAGCTAACTACCTCTTGTGCTTCCCCGCTGCCTCTGATCTCTGCTGGAGAGAGCAAATCTTAGCAGCCTGGAACATCACACGCTTCTCTGATGGCTTTCAGCTCCCATATGCTCTGGTTCAGTAGCAGTTTTGGCTGATTGCTGTGACAGCAAAACACCTTTTTTTTTTTTATTTAAGCTACAGCTTTCTAGAAATACGTCTTTGGGCTTAATCAACATAACCTTCAGCGGTTCTTTGAAACCTGGGATCTAAAAGCCATGAATGTCAGAAACACTTTATGGCTTGTGGGAGTCTTTAGCGCTTCTGACAGATAAAAGTGGAGGAGGGAGGAGGAAGCCATCAAAAAAATACACCAAATACAGCCTGGAAGGGAGTTTTTGCTGGTAGCTGACAGTTGGGCCCCTGCATTGGAAAGGACAGGCTACCGAAAGAAAAACTTCTGACTAAGAAACCGAAGAGTAGCGTAGCGCTGAGCGTACCATGGCGAGCAGCCTGCTGGGTTTCGTACAGGGTGTGCGCCGAGCTTAGGCACCCTTTGCTGGCAGAAACAGTCCTCTCCTGAAAGGTCTTTCAGCTGTGAGCCCTGGCAGTTTATTATTAGAATAGTAGTGTTGTTGTTATTTTTAAGAAGAAGAGGAGAAAATGAGAATAAACTGCAGTAAAATGTCAGCAACTGCTGAAAATAGCAACAGTGTCTCTTGGGCGTTTTTGCAGCCAAACAAGCACACGCAGCAGGAGCAGTGCCAGCGTGCGGTTTCCATCAGCTTCAATTACTACCTTAGCCTGTTTTTAAATATTTAAATTTTAATGTTTAATTTTGAATGGCGCTGAATAACAAGAATCAAAATATGAAAATTCTCATTAAAGTATCGGTTGCAGCAAGCGTGTATCAGTAATGTAAGCGGGATGGGACTGAATGGCCACGGTCTTCCAAGAAATCTTTTCTATTTCTCTTGTGTTCCCTGTCTAGACAAGATTTATTAAACAATCCTCTGAAGGGATTGTCCTTCTCCGCTACCTTTTATTATTGGTGGGAGCCAATTTGAGACTCACTCCGTTGTGCGAGGAGCCGGTTCCCTCGTGTGATTGATGAGCTGGATGGGAAGCGATTAGACTTCTACAAGCTCATGCTGCTTGGAACAATACTACCAGGGAAAAAAAGACTGTTCTTCAAATTTCAGATTCATTGCCTATTATTTCCCAGCTTCAGTTTCTCTTTCCTCTTCTTGGACGTCTCCTCATTTTTCTAGCTTGCTTTGCAAGATAAGGAGACAGAGTGGAAGATCTGCGTGGTGCCGATAGAGGTAACTGTAGGAGGAAAAGTTGCCGGCTGTTGTGGGCAGTCTTGCTTTTTTGCTTTATCCGTGTTATGTTTTTTTTATGAAGACTGATTGCAATTTGCTCTTGATACACTTCCCCAGAGGTCTGCCTTCTTCAAAGAGAGGCAATAAACTGGGCAAGCTCGAACAAGGCTGGTAGGAGGAACAGCAGGATGGGTAGGGTCTACGTGCTGTTTCCCTAAATATAAGGGGGGATGAACCACAATCTCTTACATTGGGGCTGTCAGTGTGAAAGCCCTTTGCCCTCTGCCAAGACCATTTACTGCATCACTCTATGGTTTGCATGCGATGGTGGCTGAGCAGAGACTTTTCTCTCAGGGATCCCAGCAAACTTGATACCTGACTATGCGTAACAGGCAGCTTTGCTCCTGCCCGGGACTTGGGTCTGGACCACCTTGTTTAGAGGCAGAAATCTAGGTTTCCCCATCTCGTTCTGGCTCTCACTCAAGCCCCCCACGCACCTTTATCACATGATTGTTCCATCTTGTGTTAAGACCTCTGCTCCTTCTCCTCTTCTGGGTGCCTGGCAGAGATTTTCATCCTAGAAATATAAGGCGATGCAGAATCATCCTTGCCTCTAAGATTCCTAATTTAATTCCTCTTGTTTTCATTCAGAGGTTTCCACTTTGGTTTTTTGGTTTTGTTTTTTTTTTTTTTTTTAAAGTCTTCCTCAGGAGGCCTCTAAAACTCATCCACTGGAGCAACGGCAAATTGAAACCAGACGGCTGTTTTTCTTTGCCACCTCTGAGGACCACAGATGCAGGCTGAAACGTAGACACTATACTGCAACCAGTATTACAGTGAACGGGGGAATCCTATTCCTCTGGGAAAAGTCAAGTGAATTTTTTGTTTTAACTTTAAAACTGGGCTCTTTATGCACACACTAGAGCTTTGGAGGACTGTCTCCTGTCGGGGCTGCTACCTGAGGCCAAACTGAGGTGATACCCAGCCCAGCACCTTTGGGGAAAAACATGCTGGAGAGATGAGCACGAGCACCTCTGCTCATGCCTTCATGGCATCTCTGTGGTGTGATTTAATCTTGTTAAGCTGGAGCGGAGCTTGGGGTGTGGGTGCTCTTTTCGTGGCATTGAAAGGATGTTTTGTCAGTATTTGTCGTGCTGTAGATGGTAAAGCTTTTGCAATAAGGGAAAAAAAGGTAGTGGATAATGTTTTATAAATGAGAGACCTAATAGTGACAGCAGTCACCTGGGTGAGGGAGATGGCAAAGGTGGATTTGTGATCAAGAGAAGCAAACGTTTGTGAAAGTCAGAGCCATGCAAATATTTGATGCTTCAGCTTGGTGACTGAACTGGGAAAGAATTAGAAAAGTCTTTTGAGATTGACCAGAGTGAGAAATCTGGAAAATGTTGCTTTGTGACAACTGAAATTTTTTTTGTTCAGCTCAAAGTTCGTAATTTGTTTTAAATAATACGTTCTGGTAAACTACGAAGCAATTAACACCTTGATTTTTTGCAGCATTTTTTTTTCCTTCCCTTTTCTAGCCAGAGCTATTTGCTGCATGCAAGATTAATACTCAATTTACTTTGGTCAACCAAAAATTGATCTTTTCTTCCCCCATGCTGATATGTTTATTCTTTGAAAACTTTCTCCAACCTAATAAGGATAGATTTTTTTTTCATGGCATTTTATCAAATCTACCTTCTCTTTGCTGAGTAAAATTTGATGGAAGTAGCTTATTCATAAAAATGCAGGTCAATTTTTGTTGTATTGAAAAGAGCTATTGCCTCCGTAAGAAATGTAATAAATGAAACAAAACGGAGATCACAGATGTTGTGATAAAATTAGTAAATGTGTGTATCATTGAACTTCATTGAAATTGTTGTAAATGATGCTGTTACATTGTTTAATTATGTACAATTAGCCCATTGCTAAGTCCCTGCCGGAGCCTTTTCACTTAGATTTACAATAGGTCATGCTAGAGTATTTTTCTCATTACTGTCATGGAGGCACTAATTGAACCGGATCTGGTTTCCCACATTGGCTAGTTTTGTCCGTGGAAGAATAATTTATTTACGTACAAATAGTTCTTCTTTGCCACATTTAACTGAAGCCCGGAGCAGATGTAGAAGAGATGGCAGAATTTATAGTCCATTAAAGCATTTTCCATCAAGTGTCATCTGTGAAAGCTGTTTTGGGCATACACAGCAGGAACAAGAGAAATGTTGTTTTGGTAAGTTTTGAAAATACTTTTCTTCTGTCCCACAGCCAGCCAGCGTGGTGAAGCTCTGGGGAGTTGTGCAAAAAAAGTCAGCAATGTTTTATTTTTTCTACATGCATGCATTGAGAATCCTTCTCCAGAAAACCTGGGAAATGCAATATTTTGGTTTTGCTTCCAGGAGGTTTTATGGTTTCTCTTAGAGAACTGAGAAGGAGCTGGGAGCTGCAAAGCGCAGTGGAGAGGTGTTGCTTTTGCAGGTGAGCCTGCGGGCAGAAAGGCGTGCAGTGCTTCTGGCCCTTGTGAGGTTGAACTGATGCTGTTAAGTCGCCCATGCAGGAAAGGTGGCAGAAAGCATGGGAGGTGGAAGAGCTCATCATTTATTTCCAACCTGAAATCCTCCAAATGCCAGAGAAGAATCCAGTCCTTGCAAAGACTGGCATACTGATCTGGTGGATCCAAGGATTTTGCCTTGTTAAGCATTTCAGAGCATTTGGAGGTTTCTTCATATTGATCATCCAGGCTAAACCCGCTCAATAATAAGATAAATAATGTATTTGCTGACACTTTTCCCAGCCTGCTCTGTATGCATCTCACATAGGTACGATGTGAGAGCTGAGCATGTGCTTCCCAGAGGTTAGCTTTGCAGATGAGGAGGGCAGATGAGAAAGAAACAGAAAGTTCAGCTGAATCCTTTCCTGCGAGCTCAGCTGCCCCAGGCATGTGCCAAGGAGAGAAGGCAGGATCTGCTGCAGAGCCTGGTGAAGGCTTCAGGTGTGAGGAGACCTGTCAGGGGATGAGGTGCATGCCCAGTGCTGTGCAAGGGTACCAGCCTGTGCCTGGACACAGCAGCTCTCTGTTGTGTTGGAGCTTGAACTGATGCTACTTCAGATTTTAGAAAAGGCAAAACCACTTGAAGCCTTTCTCTGCCAGTCTGTAAACATCAGCTCAGCACAATTTAACATGTGCACGCTGCACCCATGGAGGTTGATGGACACAAGGTGCAACTGTCTCACCTCTCTGGGCCGGGATATCCCTTTGCCTCAGCTCCTTTACACATCCTCCACTTTACTCCTGAAAAAAAACAGGTGTTTTGTCAGATGGACTGACAGCACACCAAAACTCACATCAGTGGTTCCCGGCAGGCACAGTACCTGTGCACGTACTGCCTCAGCAAACCCTGCCAGACGCATGCAAGTTTATTCAAAACTGTTTCCATTAGCAGAGGAGTACATTATTTATTATTCCATTTTCCTCTCTGTTTGGAAAGCATTTATCAAATCAATCAGAGAATTCATTAGGTAATTATTATTTTTTCATTATTTGCCTAAGCCTTGGTGTATTTACCCCACACAAATAGAAGAGTGACAAGTAAATGGGGTCAGGGGATTGAAATATCCATTTCCCTCCCTGTAGCGTGGAGGTGGAGCCCAGGAGCAGCTTTGTAGTGTGGCAGCTAGCAATGAAGTTGTGATATATAAGAAGTGACGGGACGCTGTTTGAGTGTCATTTGTCATCTGTGACCTGAACAAGATGACGTCTGTTCTGTGCTGGTGTACGGCCAGAGACGATTCGTGCCCTGTTTCACATGTGTACAAGTGAGGCAACGAGAAGTTCTAAGTCAACGTGTATGAAAGACCCCAAGCAACTGTGATCCCCCAGATTAATCCTGTTTTACGGGGTCCCCTGTGTCTCTGTTAGTTTTCTGTCCCACATGGGGTCTGGTGCCACCTACACCATCTTTGGGTGGTGGTTGTGGTTGGAGCTTCCCAGGGCAATAGCACCCACCATTCCTCAGCTCTTTCCTCAAAAAGGGGGTTGGGTTTTTTTGTTCAGACTGGCTCATTTGGTGATTTTGCCAAGGACAGCCTAACAGTGGGTGGCCTAGTTGGCCATCAGGCTTGGGGACCAGGAGCAGCAGGGACAGTGCTACTCCTGGCACCACATTTTGCCATGGAGGCTGCCCCTCCATGCTTTCAGACCCCACATCAGCATGTGGTTTCTGTAGTTTGGGATTTGCTGCTCCCTGACATGCACTGGCAGGGAGAAAACCTGTTCTTGCAGGATGAGGCTATCTCAGGTGCACAGGGAGCTCCCTAGTGAATGGGGTCACCAAAACGTGATGCTTCCAGTTTCCCAGTGCAGGAAGCTGCTGGGCTGAACTCTGCAGTTGGATGAGGGAGAGCGAGGAGGAAGGGGACGAGGAAGTTATAGCAGCACCATGTCAGGTGAACTTAAACTACTGTAAAAAAAGTCAACAGTTCCAGACATGCTTCAAGAGCATCCCAAGGTGAGGGGCTGGGGTGGGCTTGGGTTTCAGAGACTTTTCCAAGATGCTGACCCACACAGGCTAAGGAGATTGCTGGGAAGATGACGCTGGAGCTGCCTGCATGACCCCTGTACCCCACCTCACCTACTTTATGGGGTTTATTTACTTGAGTAAATGTTGAGTTTCGTTCTCACCAGCTGCCTGCGGTGTCCGAGGCATCCCCGTCGCAATGTTAATGAGAAGGCTTTGCGGTGTGATTTTTCTCCAGGTGACCGGGGTATTCTGAAAAGCACCAAGGGCCACTGAACAAAAATGTATAATGTATAATTAATGCAATGATTGTATAATTTTATTCCCCCTTTCATCACAGTTGCTCTACACAGTGCATGTATTAAATATGACTACAGTGCTGTTTCCCAAGACAACTGCTGAAGCTGAGGTAGGAAGACCTCGATAGGCTATTGCAGTTAAACATTTTCTTTGCAAAATAAATACAGGCTGTCTTGTGTATAAGAATGAGATTTACCAGAGTCATTAATTAGTATGGCTTTTTAAAAGGAAGCTGTAAATGGAATAATTCACCATGTTGCGGCATCTTAATTTTGTTCACTGTGAAACAGATTTATTTTTTCATTATTTACTCTCTGTTGCCATTAAAAGCTGCTTGTAAGTTCAGAACTTCTTTTTTTGGTGGGTCCCTCCTGCCTTTCTACCTTGTCTGTTTTGTTTCCCTGTCGTCCGTCGTCCCTCCCAGATTTTGGATAGAGACAGTATTGAAGTTGTGCCCCAGTCATCTTTTCCTCCCTCCAGCCTTGTCCCTGCTAGAGTTCCCCATCACCACAGGGTTCAGCTCGGTGACCAACGCTCAGCGCCCAAGACAGCCAGCTTTGACCTGCAGTTATCTAATAAATTAGAAAAAGAGATTGCAGGGCTGGAGGTCTCTGAAGCAAGGAGGGCTCAGTATTGCCACTGATGTTCTGTTAGCACGTGAGCATCACTGGTGCGCGCCGTATGGTAGCATCTGTTGTCAGAAATCCTGACAGCATTCTGGAGTCATGAAATCCTAAAATGGGACACAAAAAAGCACAGGGATCCTTTACATTAGCTTTTTAGCCTCACGTTTATTTGTTTTCCTTGTGTATTTCGGCTTGGAAATGGTTAAAATACATGTTGTAGGTAGATTAAAATGATCCTTTATGATGGATGGAAGGGGTTAAACTTGAAGTTAAAAAAGAAAACTTTTGAGAAGTTGTCTCAGAAATTCAGAAACAGAAAATTGGATGGTTTATTCTCATAGCTTTTCCCTAAGCTTGGAGCAATTTGTTTAAACATTGATTTTTAACATTTATTTTTCTACTGTGGGTGGTTTTTTTATTTTTTTTTTCCAGTGGCTTAATTTCCATTCCTTGTCTGGTGTGCCTGTTAATTTTGCACGCTATCACAAGCCTAATTCTTCTCTGTTTCAAATGAATATCATATAAATTAATTGCCATATGATTACCATGTAATTACATCGTGACTCATGACAGTTTAGACAAAGTATCATAGCTACGTTTTAAGAAATGATAAATGTTTGACTAATGTGTCAGAAAAATGTAAATATATTGTGATTATTGTGGCACTTTCAAACACATTAATTCTCTGCCTAGTTTCTGTAAGCTGTCAGTCATTCTGTGGCAAAGAGCAGTCAATCTGAGCACCTAAATTTATCTGTGTTTAGGCAACGTTTAGCATTTGGGAAGCTTTTTGCACTACGGGCCTGGGAGGAGGTGCGTGGCCTGAGTCACTCCACAGAATTGTGCATGACGCTCTTGAGACACCTCTGTTTTCCAAGTAAGCTGCTTATTAAATACGTTTATCCTGTTACAAACTTCTAGCTGCTTTTTGCAGTATTTCACAGCACACGTCATTTTATTCCAGCTCAACACTGAGAGCTGTTAGTTAGTTTTTACTGTTTGGGGGCTCTTCTAGCCTGTGTTGTCTACTTGGGGCATCTCCGCTGCCCGGGACCTCGACGCTGGCCACGAGACTGAATGAGCAGTTGCTATTAGTGATCACAGCCATTTCATCTCCGTGTCTTTCCCTGTCGCTCCCTCCTGTTCTCCAGAGGCACAGAAAAATATAGTTAACTAGTGCTTTAGCACACACCTTGGTCTAACTGGTAACTAAGCTCAGCATTTTGTCTACATAGTGTTGCCCTGAGGGCTGGCAGTGGGGTGGGACATTGGTGCTGCGGGATGTTGGGATGGACAGGGATGCAACAATCTGTGGCTGTGCAGCAAAAGCAGATGCTGTGAGCGATCCAGCTGCTGTTGCTCAGAAAAGCTTGGGTGAAAAGAAACTTTGGCTGTCCAGCACTGATGGTACCTTCCAACACCCATCAGTGGGCAAGGGACCTGCTCTGGTAAGGATCAATAAGCGAGGTTCTGTCTTCTCTTGAAAAGAAGTGGTTTTCATCACATTAACTAAGTTACTATTCAATGTGTCTTACGGTCAATGTAGTCGGGGCAAACCTTTTTAACAGCTGCTCTGAGGTGTCAGGCAGATTCCTATTGATGGCAAAAACATGTTTAGCATCAAATTGCTTAAAATAGCATCTTAAGTTGAAATTGCTCTGGGCTCTGTAAAGGTATTAGGAAACATAACCAACAGCCGTGCCACGGAAGTCACTGAAAGCCAGATAATGGATGTTTGCTTTCAGTTATGAATGCCGTCACCGCTGATCTAGTCTTATCACTTTGAGTGAAGTGTCCTTAGCAAGACAGCAAGATTACAAAAGAGCACTTTGCTGTTTTTCAGCTTTCTCCTGTGCTTGTATGTCACCACCGTACAATAAAGTTGGGATAAAGCATAGTTATCTAGACCTACAGCGATGCTGTGAGAGCTTTTGGTCTGTGCAGGTGCCAGTACAATGTTGCAGGGATTCGGGCTGGGATCTTATCTCGTCCTCTTCTGCTCTGCGTTTGGTCCTGCCTTCACAGCATGCCCCGGGCAACTTGAGGTGCTCGCCGAGGATTTGAAAGGGCTTCCTGAGCAGTTTGAGTAGGACAGATCTGATTATAGGTGCCCACCTTGATACTTTGCCCTAGGGATTTATTTTTGTCTGGATTAGGAGGCCGGTTGCTGCTGCTTTCCCAACCAAATTAGGCAGCCATCAGTTGCAGTGATTCACTGAGCTGAGCCAACAGGACAATGTCCTCTGCTCATTTAAGATCCTGGTGCGAGACTAGTAGCAGTTGACAGCAAAGAAATGGGCAAATCCATAAAATAATAAGCTGCCGAGTTTGTGATGAGGAGAAGGGCAAGGGAGGTATTTCTAGTGAATTTACAGGCTGGAAATTATCAGCCCCGTGACTTAGGATCCCTTTTCTCGGTGATGAGTGAAAACCAAGTTACTTATTGGACTCTGATAGGCTTTCAAAGGGAGGGACTGCAGCTACCGAGGCTGTAGGCATTTCTGAGCCACCCATTTAGAGCCATCCAGCTGGAAACCAGTGTCCCAGTGCCCTGTGAACCCACCTCTGCAGAAATTGTTTCCAATCTGTAGCTGCAGTAAAAATGAAATCAAGTCGCCCTAGTTCTGGGGGGGGTGAACTTCAAAAGCCTGCGCAGAGCTCGTTTAAATATTTACGGAGTTGAACGTGCGCAGTTTCTTTCCCCTTCTTCCTTGCTCTCCTTTTATTAGCTGAGAAAAGTGAAGAAGAAAATAAATTGAAAGACTTGGTTAATGCAATGTGTGACATTAGAAATTGCCTTAATAATGAAATGCATGATTAGAGTAATTAGAGAAGTAGGATGGAAATGCTGTGTGTGTAGATAGTGCATGCTTAGCATACACAGCCCTTAAATAAAGAGTTGATAACCATCAGGGAGTAAAAAAAAGAATTGTGTGTTTCCTTGGCTCCAAAACTCTGGTTTGATGGCCTTTGCTGTGGCCAAAGCCAGGTCCCCTTGTCATAGAATCATAGAATGGTTAGAGTTGGAAGGGACCTTCAAAGGTCATCCAGTCCAGCCCCCATTTCTCCTGTCTTAAGTGCCTTTAGCTGAACATTCAGAAATAGAAGTGCCCCAAATAAGTGACCACAGATTGAAACTTTGATTCTTGTTTGGTTTGTCAAAGAGGTTGTAATCTTGTCTCCTTGGACTTTCTTTTGTCCCCTACATACCTATAGAAGCTTTTCTTGTTGCTTTTTTATATCCCTAGCCAGACTCAATTCCGTCAGGGCTTTAGCCTTCCTCACCCGATCCCTGGCCACTCGCACAGCCTCTTTGTAGTCCTCCCAGGCTACCTGTCTCCGCTTCCACCCTCTATAGGCTTTCCT
>JAAGAY010138897.1:0-14320 GCA_011801015.1 Ardeotis arabs
CTCCCCCTCTACTCTGCCCTGGTGAGACCCCACCTGGAGTACTGCATCCAGTTCTGGAGCCCCCAACATAAGAAGGACATGGACCAGCTGGAGAAGGTCCAGAGGAGGGCCAGGAAGATGATAAGAGGGCTGGAGCACCTTTCCTATGAGGACAGGCTGAGAGAGTTGGGGCTGTTCAGCCTGGAGAAGAGGAGGCTCTGGGGAGACCTGATAGCAGTCTTCCAGTACCTCAAAGGGGCCTACAGGAAAGATGGGGAGAGGCTGTTCAGTAGGGCCTGTTGTGACAGGACTAGGGGTAATGGTTTTAAAATAGAGGGAGGTAGATTCAGATTGGATATTAGGAAAAAAATTTTCACGATGAGAGTTGTAGAACACTGGAACAGGTTGCCCAGAGAGGTGGTGGATGCCTCATCCCTGGAAACATTCAAGGCCAGTTTGGACGGGGCTCTGAGCAGCCTGATCTGGTTGGAGATGTCCCTGTTCCTTGCAGGGGGTTTGGACTAGATGACCTTTAAAGGTTCCTTTCAACCCAAATCGTTCTATGATTCTAAAATTCATACCCAGGTCAGCAGAAATTTAAGGTGGCTTGACTGATAAAACATTTTAATCATTAAGTGGGTTTTTTGTTGGGACTTCTTTTGGTTTGTTTTTTTTTTTTGTTGTTGGAATAGGACCATTCTTCTTCGCTAAGCCCACTGCATGGTTTCTGTTAGCGCAGTTCAGTTCTCATAGAAGTTTTAGAAGCTGCTAGTTGGTGAGCAGCTACAGGAAAACACGAAAGGCAGGGACTGTCCGCTTGCAGTTGTGGTTTACTCGGGGTTGAATATGTAAAAGTTTCCTTTCCTACAGCATTTAGTTGGCAGGCTCAGCAAACAAGAAATCCAATGTGCTATTGAGTTGCTGCCATTACCAATACAGTGTTTAGTACAGACGGTTTGCTGAAAAGGTTGGCAAGCCTCTGTACAGGAGCTTTGAGTTCTGCTCATGGTGAAACCAGGGACATATAAGCCTTTACACTGTCTTTCTGAGTAGTAATTGAATTCCTTTTGCTTCATGGACTATAAGATACTGAGCATTAGCTGGGATTTTCTGTAGGGAGCTTTGACACCGAGATGAATTTGCTGTCTCTATTCCTGACAGCCATTCAAATCACACCACTTGTACCAACTACTGGGTTCAGCAGACAAATGACTTTGAGCGTCCATTGCGATACATTTCACTGCTGTCACCAAAAAGATGTAACAGTAAAGCAGATTTTCGCTGTGGAGTAGTACTCTCTCCACGCAGCTTTGACAGTGCCATGGAGGAGCACTTGTAACTATGAGTATACAGTAACAGTTAAAATCGACTCACTTTCATTTAATAACTTTTTGTTCAGTTTGTTTTCCTTTATTTATGAGTTGGTAATCTAAATTTCATCATCTTTTTTTGTTGAGGGCTGAGAAACCAAAGAGCCTTATACCATGGGAAAATAATCCATTACCAGCTACAACCTTCTGGTAGCTTGCTGTCATAACATTTTGCCCACTGGCTCCATTGGCTGGCTGAAGCTCCTGTATTTAACATGCAGCAGAAAGAAAGATTTAAAAAAAAAAAATTAGAAGATTTAGATAAATTTGTATCAGGTAGGATAAATATTACTTGTGTATTTTGAAATATTAAGAGCCCTTTCTGATGACAAGCTGTGAGTGCTCCAATTTAGTTTGTATTTTTAAAGTAAATCTTATGGGAAATGACATTCAGGCCTTCAGGCACTATACTGAGTTCAGTTAATTAACAGGCTAAATTGATTTTTCTTCTTAAAGGACGCTTGATTTGATTGATTTGAAAGAAAAAAGTGACATTGCTAATAGCATTAGTAGGGTGAGATTTTAACTTTGGGAAAGAAACACAACACAGTGGTGTACTGGAAAGAACAGAGCTTTTTTACTGCCATGTCGAATGCTTTTTTACATAGATGGTACATCTGCTAAACATTTTTCAGAAGTTAGAAGCTCTCCTAAATCACAGTGGTAGCAGTAAAAAAAAGAGACTCCAACACCACAAGGATTCAGAACTGCTCCATTCATGTGTTGTTTCCTAGATAGGTGCATTGAAATGAAACGTTTACGTAATAGCCACTGAAAAAAAAAAAATCAGAAAAGCCCTTTCTGCCTTGATATTTAGTTTCCTGATTAGAAAAAAAATTAGACTTAGCTAATAAGAAGTAGACCATTTAGCCTTTAATTGGTGTGCAAACAATTGCTGCCTTTTACACAGAGCTGCCTAGGGTCATTCCTCAGCTTCATGAACGTACATTTTTTTCCCAGCCTGTTTTCCCTTCCCAAAGTACATGGGTTAGCTAGAAAACAGTAAGAATACAGAAGCTTTCACAGATATCTATTAGAGAATATTTGTATTTGCTTTTTATACTTACAGAATTGTTGTCTAACAACCTACTGTGGGAGCCTTCCCCTCCCCCACTCCCAATACATATTTTATAAGTTGCGAGAAAAACAAAACTGACCACTCCAAATAACCTAATTCTGCTCTGTGTATGTTCTATATTGTACTGCATTTCCAGGCAGTGATTTAGTATGCCCTGCATACACTCTTTCATGCATAAAATCAGAAGAGAGAGCCTAGGGGTAGAGACCAGAAGAAACAAAGAGAACCTCAGGAATTACTGAGAGTTTATTTATTTAAACTCTTCTGTATACTGTTCAGGAAGTCATTGCATTAAATATGATAGCAGAAAGAGAAGTGATGCTGCAGCTTTGGAAGGGACGTGGGAAGGACGCAGGTAAGGAGCTCTTTACTTGTAACCATCCCACTGCATCCGCAGGGCAAGCCAGGAGCACACTTGTCATTCAATACTGCTGATCTCCTGGGGAACGGCACTGAAGCTGATGGATAGACAACATGCTGCAATAGCTCAATTTCCATCCCCAAATCAGCTTTCTGACCCTTCTCCATCCCTTCTGCCCTACATCAGCCTCAGCTTTGGTCTCACTACACATGCTGTAGTTCATATAGCTCTCCTGACTATGGTCCTCTTTGTACATGAGACAATGCCAGGAAAATACACAGAACAACAACTCTGCTCTTTGTCATCTCAGTTTTCAGGGCTGTTGTCAACAGTAGCTGTATTATATCCATGGTGGAAGCCTGAGGGATGCCAACCAAGACTTGCACCTCTTGATTTCATGTTTTCAATGGAAGGAGTGGCCGTATCCTGGCAGCTACCTCTGTACCTGCGCTTCCCACCAAGGGGAACTAAGCCTCAGCCAGGGCAGGGAGTTGTTCTTCATGGAGAGAAAACTCAGGGAGGCCCACCATCAGCACAAGTCTGAGTCACTGGGGTTTGGTTGCTCCCTGAAGCAAAAATAAATTACAACTCAAAACAAAACCAATTTCTCTCCATTGCCACAACATATAGAGAGGTATTCACTACAGAAATAACAGTTATTCTTAATAAAAAAGTTATTTGCTGTGGCATAAGAGAGTACCACCACTATTCCCAAACTGCTCCTGCAGAAATTATTTAATTCAAGACAGACAGACATAGGAGTAGGTGAATAAGTAACAAAGATACTGACTGCATTCAAATACACCAATTTGCAAAAGGAAGACCAGAATATACTACAGCATTCTCCAAATCAAATATACGCCAGAAGTTTTCCATGAGATTACAGTCTGATGGGTGTTCCCAAAAATCATTTGTACCACGTTATCAACATATATCTTGTACAAATATAGCAGGAAAAAAAGTCATCCTAGTGTTTCCACATCAAAACAACCATATAGCTTTCTTTCTCTTTACGACTTACAAAATAAAACTGCATGAGTTTTCCTCCTCTTTGTACAATGACTCAAGATAGAAGAGAACATTCTGATTGCGACTGATCTGGGAAACATCGCAACAGAGATGCTGCCCCTTAGACACAAGGGCTTACAAAAATATTCCTCATGCATATATAAGTCACTAGATAAAAAGAATTTGCAAAACCAATATAGCGAAAAAGAAACCAACAGAATACTTTCTAAAACAGATATTTTCTAATCCTCTAGCCATGCATACTCCTATTATTAAAAACTCCGAATTATCTGCATGCATTCAAATTCACTGCCTGTATACTTCTTTGCAAACAAACTATGCAATTATTTACTAACACTTCAGAAACTTTTGATTCCAGGCATGTTGTCATCTTGAAAAAGGCAAGCTGTGTTTAGAGACTGCTACTAAAAGTAATACATCATAAACACTGAATTCCCAGTACAAGCCTTCAAGAGGGAAGCAAGACTAGTTTCAGTGCAACCTCTGGAATAAAAAAGCCCAGTGTATCTATCATCCTAAATCCCTTCTTGTCTAAAGATCAGAAACTGCTCAGTGTTAGTTAGCATATCACCCATGTCCTACCAAAGGCAACCTCTAGAACAGGTACTTCTTGTGGCAAACAGAGGCAGAGATTTCAGGAGTCACTACTACCCACTCCGTTGGGCAGGTACAGTTGCTGTTTAGTTAGAGCAAGAGTGACCGAGTATTGCAGCCAAGACTAACATCATGGGGACATGGCTAACTGGGGCTTAAGATAATCCTAACCGCCTTTTCTATCTTCCTAGTTTGACGCTTTCTCCAGTGTTTGCTATGAAATTCTCTCAAACTGTACAAAACCAAATCAAGGATTGAGATAAAAATCCCTTCAATTTTTCATTTCCCTTTAACCTTCAATCTTAGCGAAGCAGAGTAGAGGAGATAATTACAGATAGGAGGCTTGCTTAAAGTGCAACTTCTCTTATAAAGGAGCAAGCCAGTTTGAAGAAAATTGGATGATAGTTTAAAGTGCTTAGTATTTAACAGAAGCAAACTTAAAGCCTTTTACTTTCTTTGCTCCACATAAAATTCAGTTCAGGACTAAGCCCATTTCTTCCTTGAGCCAACAATTTTGAATATTCTTTGGAGGAGACAGACATAAAAAGCACAATTCTGCTGAGTATGAATTTGTAGCTTAGTAACAGGCTTTGCAAGTTATCTGTTAAGTCTCCATTCTCCTTCAAAATAGGTTGTCTAAGATGTCGTCTGAATAGTTTGCGACTTTTCATTGTTGGTGAAATGGGGACCACAGGATAACATAGCAACAAGCTATTAGATTTTAATCTTCAGTGAAATTTTAAAATAAGCCAGATCTAAAAATTGTATATAGCTTGCCTTACTTAGGATACTGTAGTTACACTACAATGTATAATTGTACTCCTTGATCCTGGTCATGCCTGAAATCATGGACAGAAATGAGAGAAATACAAGCTGAATTTTCAGTCATACAATGCTGTATTTCCCAACTGCATTTACTGAGTTTTCCCATCCTGCAGTTGCATTCTGCTGGCTTTTCACATCCAATGGATAATAAAAGATGTAACCACAACCACCTGGTTACATATTCAAATTAATTCAATCCAGATATAAATAGCCTCAATGTAAAAACATGAATTCACAAACTGCTGAGAAGTCAGTATCTTAGTTCACTGCTGGGATTAATTTCTTTTCAACAGACTGGTTGTCTAGAGAATACCCGTAATGCAGTAAATGAAAACATGTGTGTTACTGCCAGCAGTGAGAATTCATGAAATTGTAACTGATGGATATTAAAAAACCAGAACCATGGTGGGAAACCAAAGGTCTGGCAGTCACCGGAACAAGAATGATAAAGCTAAAGATTCCTGTTTACGGCTGTATTTTCCTCTCACTTAAAAATGAAATAAACATTGTCTCATGTGGAGCTTAATCAGTGGGATATTTCTGGATAAGAGATGTTTCAAAACCAGAAGATTCAGATTTTTGGTCAGTTACCAAAAATGGGCAGTGAATAAACTATAAGGAAAAAGACTTGCCTGTCCCTTTAATATAAAGAAAAGTATATACCTCAGTGTTTAGAACATAAATACAGCACTTTTGGGCACTTTTAAAAATGATGGAAGCAGTCTGAGTATTTTATATTACTCTGTTCTACAAATATCTCAAAATAATTATATTTGAACTTTCTTAATACTTTTAACAGTAAATTATTCAGATAAAGGGATACAGGATGCTTTATGAACACTTAACTTTGAATAACTTGCCTAATAGAAGCTGTCAACAGCTGCTAATGGTATCAAGTTCTACAGATAATTTGTCTTGGGTTTACATTTCGGGTTCCCTTCCCTTGTCGGGGAAGGCATTTAAATATGATCACCATTTCATAAGTTTGCGCATGCATATTTTTGACTGTGACAGTGCACCTGCCATTTAAGAATTTAGGTCTGTAAATGTCAGCAGGTACCAAAGTGAAACAGAAGAATCTGACTACAGAGACTGCAAAATAGCACAATAGCTGCTGATGCCAGCCACAGTTCTGCTTGCATTGAAAGCAGCAACTACCGCCTGGTTTAGTAGTTCAAGGTTAATGTGACTAAAATAATCAATGAAGTTAGCAACTCAGCATTTCTGACTTACTAAAACCATTATTTTGAGTGTTTGCAACAAAACTCTGGACCTGGGCTACTCTGGACTCCTGGAAAATCATCTCTGCAGTGAAGGGGCATTTACATCCCTACATAGCACTATCTTCTTGCTTGTTGAGGGGGGGGGGAGAAAAAGAAAAAAAAAAAAAAAGAAAAGAAAAAGAAAACATAAAGGCACATTAAACAGCATGGGTCTGAGTAAATGTTATGATTAATCAGAGATATTTTATTGCATAAAAGCACCCCAAACAAATGGCACATGAGATAAACCCAAGCTTAGTATGGCTCTAGGGGACAAAGTCCTAACCAACTCTAAATACCTATTTATCAGACGGTTTTGCAGCTTATGAAGCCTCATCCCATGGGATTACACTAGTGCTTCCAGATATCTTTAGCTGCTAGAAATGAACATAAACACTTAATCTTTGGCAAGGAACTCTGCTAAAATATCCACAATTTCTCATATTAGAGAAAATTGTTATTTTGTGATTACTGCACTCAGCTTAGTCCCAAGAAACCACTTCTTTTTCACAGTTCTGGTATAAAACTTTTGTGTCACCCCTCAAATCACATCCCTTAATCTCTCTTCTTTTGCAAAGGGTGAATGGAAGCAGAGAGAACAATTCTCTCTTCTCTGTATGGATTACAAACCTGAAGATTAAGCAGGAACTTTCTATCCCTGTCTGTAGCTACTGTGTCTAACACCACAAGTCAGTGTATTCCAGGGGTTGTATCATATGCATTATTGATTAACTCCAAAATGCAAATAATTTCCAACGCTAACACATATATGTTAAAATACATTTTGTAAAACTCTCCTTTTATAATAGCAGGAACATTGGAAGCTGTGCTAGTTGAATCATCAACCTTTCTTCCAGGCAGTTTAAAATTGCAAAATCTAGCATTAATTTCTCCAGTGACTTACATCAATTCCTGGAACAAAATCATCACTCAGAAGTAAAAACCAAAGGACACCTCTAAGATATGTAAGTCTGTAAAGACTTCTGACAGTGTTTCTGTTTTGTTTCAAAGCACGTGCATGGCACCCAGTTCACCTAGTTTCACATAAGAACTGGCTCATGTTCCAAAAGTTTCTATACACTTGATGACAGATGCCTTTGAAGCCTTCTTGATAAGAGATCCTATATCTTTATGTTCCACATGTGGCAGGAGTTCAAACACAGTTTCATCCCTTAACTCCTGGCACAAACAAGTGGATTGTCCACTGCTGAAAATTCACCAGCTAAATAGTAAAAGTAACCTAATGCATTCAGTGAAATTTCCTTGCCAGCACTTCATGCCCCAAAGTGACAAGTGTGTATGTGGAGCCCTGCAGAGCAATTCTCAGCACAGCCATCAATGATCTAGAAACAGTGAGGGTGACTGAGCACTGGTACAAGTTGCCCAGAGAGGTTGTGGAGTCTCCATCCTCAGAGGTTTTCAAAAGCCACATGGACATGGGTCCTGGGCAACCAGTTCTGGGTGGCAGGGGTTGGACCAGATGACCTCCAGACTTCTCTTCCAACCTCAGCCATTCTGTGATCCCCTAATGCCTAATACACACATACACTCTCACTTTCTCTTTAAACAATACTTTAATACAACACTACCGTTTGACATAAAATCTAAGTTCTTCTGCTCTTCCAGTGATCTGGAATTCGAAACAGATTACCTAACTGCAGGAGAGACATGAGACATTTTAATAAGAAGTCAGGCCTATTTTGCCTATTAAGTGTATTCTTTCAATGCAATGCACAGAGCTAGATTTGTTGCAGAAGTCTATAGCAGAGCTACCTCCCTCTCAAAAACAAGCAACACTTTCAGCTCCTGTACCCAGTAACAAGTGCTTCTTCAGGTTTGCGAGTTCCTCTGTCCCCAGGCAAAAGTGGACAAAATAGACTACAGCCAAGATTTTTCTCCCTGCTCTTTATCTTTTCCCACGTGGTTAGCAAGAGTTTGAGACAAACTGGCAACACATTCCTGCTCCACTTCAAGTAGCTGCCCTGTTGTGAGAAAGTGCCACTGTACAAAAGAACAGACGGAACTGGGATTCCAGCTTAATTTCCTTTTTCAGCTGGAGACATTAGAAGTCTGACAACACACACAGTAAAAAACAGGAGAGAGAGACATTTAAGTGCTGTAAGCATTTGGACCAGAAGGAGAAATAAGCAACTAAAGCTTCCTATTTTCTTCCTCCAAATGAAACTAGAGGTTTTTTTGGTTTGTTTTGTTTGCCTTTTTTTTAAGTTCACCTCTCTCCTTATATCCCATTCTTCAATGTATAACAAATCCTTTAGAATGTTCTCCCTCATCAGAGATTACACGCAGGTTGCTCACTAACAAAATTGCTAGTCAAATTTTTAAACTAAGACTACACAATTTTTCTTGGAAGTAGAACTGAAAAAGAGATACAGATTTTTTTTAAATTGAATATACAATCAATGTCCGTCTGAACAAGATTCTGAGATCTTTATGATGCATTACCTGTTTCTAAAAGCACAGAATGCATGTGTTTTGAATATCTACTCTGCTAACACAGATGTTTTCTTACAGCTGGGGTTTCAACCCTGACATTTATGTTAACATAAGGTTAGCACTGTTACGTACCCATCCTTCCCTCCCTCCCTCTCTTTCACACATGCACGGCTTTGAAGCCCCAAGCAGTTTCGAGTCTAAAAACAAGGGCTGAAATTCTTTCAACTTGCTAAGAGAAATGTGAGCTGGATCCTTTCCTGCTTCTCCAAACAACTAAAAAAGTACAATAAATTCCCAACCCTCCTCTCAACTTTTGCCCACATAGCTCTACTAGTAGCTGAAGCAGGTCTGCAAGCCACAGTAAATTTGGCGAGCAAAGCCTACACAGTATGCTTGACAAAGAGTCAAAGCTACTTCTCAACTTCTCAGTTAGTAGTTACATCTACATTCTACATATCCAGACGACATGGATATTCAATCATCTTTATAAACGATGAGCCAGGTCTTGGACATCAGGCTTAGTACGACTACATATTCAAGGAACTGTATTATCTGAATGCATATTTGTAATGGTTGAACCTCTATGACATGTTTGTTTCAAATACCTTTGGAGTACACAAAACTCCATCACCAAAAATCCATATGGGCCTCTGCACTTACTGTTAATATAATCTTTATCTTCAGTACTCTTGAAAAACCTGGGAGAAGGTTTGTTCCAAAATACAGCACAGGACACTGAACAGCAGCTATGGACACAGAACCCAGATCTGGTTTGTTCTTTGAGTCTATATAAGCCAGCAGAATTCCTTCATTGCGTTACTGAAAACGTCTCCTGGACCACCACCTTCAGTGCTTAAATGAGGAGCTTTACTTTATCAGTCAACGGAGCATTCACACAGCATTTCTTGGGAGGCTTCCCTCAAGGATGAGTAAAGGGAAGGACAGGCTGTAAATTGAAGACCCAAGGCTTGGTTTCAAATATTTGTACCTCAGCACATTTGGTCATCCATTTCCAAAATATATATCTATTTCTGCATTAACTAGTTGTGCCTTAGAGCTATTTTCATCTGCTTGCTTTTTGGAAATGGATGATCGACTGGACAGTACCTCATATTGTTTCAAAACTTGGCATAATGAAATGGTGAGCACTGTTCTAGTGCTCTCTCTTTTCTGAACTTGCCAATTATTATGTGAATTCCTTTCTTTTCAATTATCTTTCTTAGTAACCTATACTAACACCTTGACTTGAACTGTACTCATTAGGACAAGAAAGGACAGTAAAATAACTCTCCAAACTCCAGATTTTGTAGGACTGTCACATCACTATTTAAACCAGCGAGACACCATCACTCTGGATGCTGTTTCAAGCAGGACAAATACCGGTGTAGTTACTTTACTTGTTTGCAACCAGATTCTTAACCTATCCCAAACCACAGAGGCTCTTGGGTGGTATTTACTCATATTAAAGTCAGCCCTTTACCACTTTCCAGTTGGTGGCCTGGGCAGACTTGAAATGCGTGCTTTCTGCTTTATTTTTTTGGTTAACGGCCCACCTAGTTAAAATACTTCAAGATTCTGTGCCTTCCCTCTTCCCCAGCAAGCTCAGCAGGCGCTCTGCCAATTCCTCCTTTCTGGTTGTGAGGGAGAACAAGAACATCCTGCTGCAGCAGCCAGCTGGCTACCTTCTCCTGTCAAAGACTTAATATACTTCCATAAAGTATTCAGCTGTTGCTGGATGAGAGACAGAGTGCTCTACAGTGCCTTCTCCAAACAGTTCTCCTCCTTGACTAGCACAGACTGAACGGCTGAAAGAACCATATGCAAAGGCACAGGAATGAGGGTACGAACACAGCCTTCATTCTTTGAATAATCAAAAGTCACCTAATTCATCTTAACCTTCATGCTAAACATTCTCTCTCCAGGACAAAGGCTCACCAGACAAAAGTTCATGCAAACTTGAAAAACCTTCAAGTTACTTACAAGCTTTATTGACTCCTCATCATACTTAGCTCAAGCTTGGCTCAATGAAAGCTTTCTTTTACCACAGATGAAAATGTTCCCACTCTCTTAAAAACAATGCAAGAAAACCAAGCATTTCCAATTTTTAGAGACGCTGAAAGGGCATGTTCATCTTTATCTCAAACACTGCATCACTGAGAAACTGAAAATGAAAGTGTAGAAGAATAAGCAGGACTAGCCTTGCCAATTTTTATCTTATTTTTTCCATGAGTCACAAATTCAGTCAGGACTGGAACTTCTGTTGCCACAGCAGCAGGAAGTCTACTTTTCCAGTAATCTGGAATTACCTTGTTGGGTCATTTCAGCTGGATGCTGGAAAACTTGCTTCAGCTGCTCTTGCTTCATTTCCTTGCCCTTCTGGAGAAGACAGTTTATCCTACAAAAGCCAGACTTCATTGTCCTCCATCTCCTCCCCAAGCGTCAGCACTCCCATGGCAAGCAATAGTCAGTGTTCTACAGCATCTCTTCCCTGGGCAGCTGGCAACAGGCTGAAATAGGGGCAGGAGCCTAGGAAATAAGGAGCTGAGCCCTGATATGGGCAAAATGGGACAGGAGACTCACAGGGCTCCTGCTCCAGCGTGGGGATGGGGGCAGCAGGCAGAGGCAATGAGCAGATACGAAGCCAAGTAGGAGATGAATTCCCTCAGGAAGCTGGGGCAGGCAGCTCCTGGAGGGGATCAAAATCCCCTAATCTTTCTACATTCTGACAACTCAAGACATTAGACTGCCTCTCAGACAAACAGGTTAAAAATCAAAATAAATCCAAACCATATTTCCTTTCTCCATCATCTGCATTTTCAGAAGCCTGGGTTTTTTTTTAAACTGCTGCAGCTTGCAATGTTTATAAGTATGGAGGCATAGGCTCATTTGCAGCATCTTACTGTTAAGTTTACCACTTATGTTCCATTTTGGAAGTCAAGTGCCCACCGTTTTGGGATATCTGTAATGGCTTGTACTGATTTAGGTATTTTCCCTTCTGCCATTACAGAACAGGGAGAGAAAGGAACAGGCAGTCATGCCCTGGCTGCACATGCAACTTTACAGCTCTATACACAACTGTGCCTTAGTAGCATCTCAGCTACAGCCTTTAGTTCAAATTAATCATGTTAGTATAACAGACTTGCAATTTGCAGTAATTTTTAAGAGCTACATCAGTAACTCTCTGCTACGTGTAAGCCTCTGATAGAAGGCAACTAAACAGAGGAGTGAGTGAGGGGTTCTGCCTCCAATTCTGACACTGGCTGTGCTGTGCAGTCACTGCTACTTTCTAGTGCTCTTCCTTTACGTGACTGTGTCATCCTGTGATGTTTAAGACACAAATGCATCAGACCACCAGTGTTGGAAGTATAGTTAAAAAAAAAATAATAATTCAGGAAAGTTAGATTTATATGAGTCCAGAATAATTTTCTCCCCCTTCTTTTAATGTCCTTTCTTACACATCTGCATCTTCAGATGCCCCTTTTTCCCCACCTATCCTACCATTTTTCCATCACTCTCTTGCCTGCATTTGATACGTCACTCAAAGTAGATTTGCCTTCCCCTAAACAGACCCATCTTCTGCACCTACCACTCTGCTATTCAATAATGGAAGAGATTATTTTTCACTAAAATATTATTGGGGACAATTACAACTGGCCCATTTTTGTGATGCCGTTTAAACAGAATAGCTCAAACCTTACAAAGCGGAGATCCGGAGAACAGTTAATGAAACTAATACTGTTCATAATGAAACTAATCAGTTCAGAGGAGGTAAAAGAAGGAGTTACATAAGCAGCAGCAAACTGCTAGAACTTTCTGACTGATTGTGGAGGTAGGAGGCATCAGTAGGTTCAAAAGGGACTTTGGATGCTGGGAAATTACAAGAAAGGCAGAGGCGCCAGCTTATGCGCCAGTGGGGGAGACAAAATGTCAAGTCAGAAGGACCACCAGCCTTACACAACAGGGCATTTATGTTTCCATGAAAGGATTTTACCAGAGACAGTCAGGGTACACAGAAACAGCATAGGAAGAAAATGAAGCCAACAAGCTTACTATCTGCCATGCTAGAAGAGTTGCCACATCTTCAGCTGTACTGCAGGGCTGTCCTTATGGTTGTAAATAAAAGAGGATGAGGGAGCAACCTCAGCTCCAAAGAGCAGAACTGCATGCACTGACTTGCAGGTCAGGACGAGTCCTCACTCAAAACTAGACTTAGCTCATAGAGATCTCCTCAGAACAGCCTAAAACACAGCCAGAAACCCATCTAACAACTAAGGAGTGTGGAAAACCATAGGCCTAGTGCTCCAGCTCACTCTCTGGTCCTCTTGGCTACCAGTATAGGAATGCAAAAGAAACCCTTTCCTGGACTGAAGCCTGAAAGCAAAAGCATTCCCTCTACAGAGAGAGCTCTACTAGTTGCTACAGTGCTCTTCAGGATCAGAATCCTGTGTACAATTGTGACAGAAGAAGAGTGAAAAAACAGTTTATATGCTGAGGTAACAGGGCTGCACACATACCCAAGCACTCACATCCTAGTGCAGTGGTTTCCAGTCTATGGCAACAAGCGCCCAGGAATCCATGGACCATTTCTACAAGAGGTAAGTTCATTGATACGGTATCACCTTTCACATGCATGACCTTTTCAAAGGAATCTGCAACACCACTAGACAGCCTTTCAGGGCCTTCAAATGGCCCCCAGATGAAAACAACTGCAATTGGTAACATCTGTTCACCTGGGAAATATCCGTGAAGACCTGATGGCTAAGAAAGACAAATTAATTACCTGTGAATGGTGCTACGAGGTCTGTGGGAGAGGAGGACAAGTTATTTAACTTCAGAAATAATAATAATTCACAGTCAAATTAGCCAGGCATCTCTTGTTAAAACACCTTGCTAATTTGAAATAGAAAATTTAAATGTTAACATCTAAGCTATCAATAGATTCCAAAATATTAGTTTGTGTTAATTATTTAGTTACTTAATCCTTTCATACTACTGTACTGCCAGGTGAGCAAGTTCCATTTTGTCAAAAATTTCAATTTTCAAGTAATTATTTAACAGGTAGTGGTTAGTGAATTAATTCTGTGAGTGATGAAGGAGTTAACTTTCAGTAAAATATTACCACAGAGGCTGAGGACTTGAGTTCTGTTTTCTTTCTTCCCCCAAAGCATCCTAAATAGAAGCAGCTTAAAGGGAGAAAAACCCCCATCAAATCCCAGACAAATACAACCATTTACCTCACAGCTACACCTGCAAAAATCATAGAATCATAGAATGGTTAGGGTTGGAAGGGACCTTCAAAGGTCATCTAGTCCAACCCCCCTGCAAGGAGCAGGGACATCCCCCACTAGATCAGGTCGCTCAGAGCCTC
>JAAGAY010138898.1:0-16794 GCA_011801015.1 Ardeotis arabs
AAAAAAAAAAAAAAAAAAAAAAGAGCTGTAAACAAAAAGAGTTATTCCTCCCCTGATGATATTCCCTAACCATAAATCCCCAGAAGCGTAAAGAAATTCCAGCCATTCCTTGTTCACTTCTAAGACTCAAACCATGTCTTCACACAACAAATCACTTCTGGATAGACTCGTAAAGAGGGCTGGGTGGGCTATGCCAGCTTTCCAAAACAGAAGACTCAACAAAAGGTCACAAAAGACAGCATGTTGCCTCATGACTCTGAACAGATGACTGGGCAAGCCATCGTAAGTGACAAGAAAAGAGTACATACCAAAGAAAACATTTCTTCTTCCCTAATATTAGTGTAAAAAAAAGTCTCTGTGACCTTATGATGCTGAGAGTCACAAGAGGAGAAGATAACTTAAACCTGTTTTATTAACTTTCAGAGTCTAGAAACATGCAATAACTTTGGAAACCTTGTAAAACTAATGAAAATGCTTCAGAAATATCAGTGCCCATCTTCTTACTACTCTTAATTAAAATTAATTACCGTTAATTAAAAGTAAGCAATCTTACAATGGCATTTGTCCTCTATTTTCCATCCTACCAAACTCACCACATTAGCTACCGGAACTGTAATTTACTCCATACATACTCCTGCATGGGTTCCAGAAAGCTGACCACCTTTCCAGCTATGACAACTCTGCATTTTTCTGGTTCATGACAGACACGTGGTGCTAAAATAAAGAAACAATCACAGCACACATTTGCAGAAATGAACCTACATCTTCTTCAAATCAGCTACCTGCAATTCAGTCCTCCAACGCGTAATAGCAAGGTTGATAGCCTCAGCAGGAGATTATGTTAAGAGCACTGCATTTCCCAGATGGGAAGAGTAGCTGTAAGAACAAGTGCATTAGCAGATCCAAACTCTGCAGTTATTGGTTTCAGTAAGACACCAAAGTGTTAAAAGATCTTAACGGGGAAAAGCAAAAATCGTTTTACACAGATGCTGAATGATTCACAGGAAAGATATCTTTTTTCCTTTTTTTTTTTTTTCTAACTCCCAAATTGATAGCATCCTCTTTTGGCACAAGTTGTTATTAGTCACAGAAGGTTTTTAAAAAACTATTATTTATTTACTCAAGTTTCTCCAAGCAAGAAATCACAGGCATGTAACCTCATCACTAGGGAGAACAGATGGCCATTCCCATCAGATACTCCTGTCCCCCTAGCCTGGCCTCCTCTTCCCAGCATACTCGATATTCTTAAGTGATGGGATAGAGGTTTGGCTGCCAGCACTACTACCCACGTGCTCAATTTGCAGAGTGCCCACTCCAGTTATCTGGCCCACTCAGCCATGTCGCGGGCGCCAAGTATTGGTGATTTACGATACTCAGGCTGCTCTCCTTTTCTGCTGACACCACACTAGTATTCCTTCACTGGGTATGTATTGCCAAAAGATACACAAGAGTAAATAAAAATAATGCAATTGACCTCATCTTTTAATATTAGCTTTTCCCCTTCCACTTGAAGTGAAAGTATAGAACTTCACCAGGGTTTTTTTTTTACCTCATTAAAATAATTAAAAAAAAAAACCAAAACAAAACTATCTAAACTGTCTACATAAACCCAAACAACAGTACTAAATTGTAGGCACGGTAAAAGAATTAAAAGAACATTTTAAGGTGGCAAAGTCAAGTACTCAGTACCAGAATTCAGCCTTCTTTCCCTATGCGTTATCATCATCTTCAATTAGAGACCATAGCAGCACATTTCTCCCTAGGAATCTTGCCACATGCAGTGCAAAGGATGGACCATCGAGATTTTCCAAGAGCAATGTTCTGGTTTTCTCCTGCTTTCAACAGATGGCTCCATGCTGAAGCCTTGCACTCCGTCTCTCTCTCACCAGGATCCAAGCATGGAGCCGCTCACTTTCCCTGGGGGTTCTTCGGAGGCACGCAGCACCAAGCACAGGGGGGCTTCAAGCAGGGCATCAGAACAATCTTCCTACAGGAGCTAGATTCCTGTTAAATACCTATCAACTCTGCATATCAATTTGAGACACACAAGCCTAACACAAACTCTCAAGGAAAAAAACAAACCAAAAACCAACCCCAACCCAAAACATTCAGCTTGTGATAAATTCAAGCAGCGACCCCAGCAACTTCATGTGTCGAACTACGTAATCGGCAATTCAGCAAAATCATAACCCAGGGTTTCAACTCAGGAGCTCATATAACGAGACAAAGCTAACAAAGAGGCAGCTGTGAAATGTCTGAGTTGCGCTGACAAGCGGCCTGCGCTGCTGGCTGTGCCGGGGGCAGAGGCCTGGACAGGAAGCAAGACTTCAGGAACAGCAGAGGAAGTAGAAATTCACACCTAGTTTGTGTGCTTGTGTCCTTTTTTGGGGCTATCTGACTTTAAATCACACTCCTTACAATCACAAGCTCAGGCACGGATGTGTACCTTGTCTATGCAGTAATTTTAAGCGTATTAGAGGGGGCTCCCTAGTTCACACCACAAGTGAAACTGGAAGGAGACAGTAAAGCCTAAAGATGACTCTACGGCTAAAGTTATCTGAGATGCCATAAGTTAATGTCCCTGTCACTTGTACACAACACTATACTGCAGAGATTAAATACAGTGAGAGACGCCTGGTCTGATCTTTACAGCCTCCACACTGCAAAATCTGACAAAATTCCTTTTGGACTTCTGCCATAACACCTCCAATGGCTTAAACTACAATTCACAATACAATAAAATTTAAAACCTCTAAGTACACCAGTGGTGTTTTGAAAAGGAAATACTATTTCATGAAATAGATAGCTCTTTGATTTTTCTGTTTTCGTTCTTATTTCTGCTCCATGACCAGTGAACACCTGCAAATCAGGCAGAAGCACCAACTCCCACCAGCACCTACAACTGGAAGTGTTTACAAGAACAGACTTGTGCTTCTAAATTTTCAAGATAGTGAAGCAAATTTTTTTCATTTTGAAGATTTGTTGTTGCTGTTCCTCACCCTAGTCTAAGGCTAGCTTAGAGCTACTTTAAAGATGGGCTTTTGAATTTATCTGCACACGCTTCCATTTTTATAGTGTAATATGAAATCTTAAAAGAAATCATCACAATAATTCCGGCTCATGCGTTAATAAAAAAATGCCATGTGGCTACTTCTGCCCTAAGATTGCTTTCTGAAGCCCTCAGAGGAAAGAAACCTAAAGATCTTCCAGTGATACCATACTACACAAAGAATTCATTTCTGCACTGAAAACAGTTCAGTCGATGATTTACGCTTCTCGCCAGAATTCACATGCTTTTTCCTACAGCAGTACCAGTTCAAGTCACAAGCACATATAAAGAGTAAATATTTTAAAATTAAAAAAAATCCCACACCATCAGTAAAGACATCATGTTAAAGACACATATAAACACTCAATTATGATTTTTAGAGGCACTGCAATATAGGATTGAAGGGGATCAAAGCCCACAGTCCTTAAATCCTGATAAAAAAAAAAACAACAAAAAAAACCAGTTCAATTTTAAGCAAATTCATTATTTGTCCTTACTAATTCTAGTGGAATACTTCCAGAACAGTTTTGTTCTGAAGACGAGGAACTTTTCTTCTATCTCCCACCTCTTTATTAATAGGTGACCATCCATTCTTGTACCAACTCTGACTTTTAAATAAAATAGGTCATCTTCCCTCCAGCTTTTTCCTGCCAACCTTTTATTTTCAGTTGGCCCTATTCCACCACTTCTGCACCCTTAATCCTTGGAACATTTTCTCTATACCTGCTTCTGTTTAATTTCATCTTGAATACAAACAATCAGAAATACATGTATTATTCCAGACAACTTTCACCAGGGCTTTGAACCACACACTGATGAAAATCAGCTCAACACTTCTCTGTGTTTATTAGAAATGCCTTTCCAGACAGGATGGAATTTGTCTTTTTCACACTTATAGCCATTCTGCAATTAACTACGAAAGCCAGGACTTCCTCTTCCACAGACAAGCTGATGAGCAACCTGCTCACAACAGAAACTCTCAGCTTCACATACAAAACTAAGGATTTCATCCTATTTCTACTACTGCGACATTTAACACATTCCAGTTCTTTCCTCATTTCCAGTCCTTCTCTATTAGACAGCGCTTCCCGCAGAGTGTCCTCAGCAAAATTTATTAGCACATGCCCACTCTCTTATGCCAACATAATTAATGACAATATTGTATACATTGTCTCCCAATCAACCTCCACGCCTTCTGCAAAGAGGCACTTCCTTCAGCAGTGCTCAGGCCACCTCATCTTAGCATTACAAGGTTGACAGAGTTTTGGTGAGAATTGCAAGCCTGGTGACCTCAACGATGTTGAGATTACGTAGGTGCCCAGCCTACACGACACACAAGCTCTGATGCAGCCAGTCAGCCCTAGAACAAACTGACGGCAATACTACAAAGATGTCTTTATCCTAAGTTATGGTATCCTGTGACATTCTCCTGAAATTTATTGTTACTCCCCATGCTGAATTCCAGCATGGAAGGATGTAACCTAGCAGCCTTTCTATTGCTGTTGCCCTTCATCAGAGCTATCTCCCATCTCCAACATCTGCACACGCAGACCAGCAGCTGTACTTGCATCAGGAGAGAATGGAGCAGACAATTCTGCAAAATGCAATCTATCAGCCACTGCATCTGCTCACTTCTCTTGCCTGGCTCCCCTCTTCCTTCTGATCAGCCTCCTTGCATCTCTCTCACTAGATGCTGAAAGGTCAATCATTTCATACTTAGCAGGAATGCTGTAGCTAGCTTTGTACTGGACCAACCTGACGGCCAAACTCCTGCTTATACATCTCTCCTCCCTAACTCTGCAATCGGTGACCAATATTGCCCTCAGCATCCTGTCCTTGGTTGAGATGCCAACGGCATCCAAACAACAAAAGAAAAATCAGATCACGTAACGTGTTCACCGAAAGTAACACAAGTAACAGTCAAGTTGTGTGACAACACAAGTCAGTGTAAAATTGCTGGGTTATCCTCCCCTCAATATATGCCTTAAGAACGACTTGCCATCAGGATAAAGCCTGTAAGAGGGAGCATTGCATCAATTCTGAAACTCTAGGTAAGAAACCTCTAATTCACACAGCTATTTACAAGGTACAAAGGTGGTTAACCTCCAGTACCTAATGTCACCGTGAACAAACATCAATACACAGCAAGCTTTAATCATACTGTAGGGAACAGAAGATGGTATTGCAGATACATAAATTGCTTTTAGAGGGCAGTACGAGACAGTTTTGCCTTCCCCCTCGTTCCTTTTAGGTGCCAAGGCTCTCCCAGTCACACGACAACACAACACAGCCGACTGTGCCTATGGCTATGTACTGTGTATAACTTGGCTTCGTTTAGCTTTCTTCCATACGTGCTGTTTGGTCCCGCAGGTCTGGACTGCAGGAGTCAACATTGCACTGCCTGCAGAACTGCCAATACGTCTACTGATCAAATGCCGTGCTGTATGTTATAGCCTTAGACACACAAATGTGAAGAGAACCAGAAAGAACAACTATACATCATGACACAAATTAAAACCACAAATAAAAAATTTCTAAAATGGCAGAGGATTCCATCACTCTCACATAGGCTGTCACAAGCCAGCAATGTGCCCTTGCTACAACGAAGATGAATAGTTCCCTGGTCAAGGGAGGGGATCCTTCCCCTCTACTCAGCTCTGGTGAGGACACACCTGGAGTGCTGGGTCCAGTTCTGTGCTCCTCAGTACAAGATGGACATGGACATACCAGAGACAGTCCAACAAAGGGCCACAAAGGTCACTAAAGGGCTGAGCATTTCTCCTGTGAGGAGAGGCTGAGAGAGCTGGGACTCTTTAGCCTGCAGGACAGAAGGCTCTTTTCAGTGCTGCCCAGTGACGGGACAAGAGGTAATGGACACAAACTGAAACGCAGGACGTTCCTTCTGAACATCAGGGAACACATGTTCCCTGCGAACACTGACACAGGTTGCCCAGGGAGTTGTGGAGTCTCCAACCTAGGAGATATTTAGAAGTTGTCCAGACATGGTCCTGGGCAACTGGCTCTAGGTGGACCTACTTGAACAGTGGGGTTGGACCAGATAAGCTTCAGAGGTCCCTTCCAATCACAATTAGTCTGTGATAACATGTCCTTGGTGAGTGTCAATTAAGAGAAAGCATTTGTCACAGGGCGCCCTAAACATCTTCAAAATCCTTAAAATTTTGCCTCTCAAGCCCTCAGAAAAGCTCTCCTCCCATTTGATCTAGAAATACCGTACAGCTGTAATATCTCAGGTGCGTAACAACTGGCAGCCAAAAGACTTCTCATTACTGACCATCAGTTCCCTTTTTCTCTGAAAACAGCACGCTACTATCATCACAGCATTGGCTCAATAACAAGCTTTACTAGCTATGATACTACAGACTAAGTGCCGTACATTCAGGAAAAAAGAAAAATTTTATAAAGCAAGCCTCAGGAAAACTTTAGCAGCATGTATTAATTCTGGTGAACCACAGCATCTACACTGAAGCACAACAAAAGTTTCTCTTTTTTTTTCCCCCCCTTATATGCTTGCCATAAGTTATAGGTATACATGCACCCAGAAAATACTAACAGTTTGCTCTACCTCAGTTTTACTGATAGAAACCCCATACAAAAATCATTCATTGTACCCTGAAGACTGGCAAGGTCTCAAAGGTGCACTGACAGCACCCTCTCAGCAGCAGGGCAAAGCTCCTACCCGAAGACTCAATATGCCTGCATCCACTTGGCTGCTAATGGTTCATCAGCTAATGGTTTGTCAGAATGGCCAAAGTTCAGCTGGCAAAACTCCAGACGGACAGCAAAAGCCACGTACTTCTTCCAAACACCCTGCAAGGTGGTCTCCTGTTTGCATACTGCTGCAACATCTCAGGGCAGGCTCTTTTAATATCTGCAAAGAAAAGTCCCCGGTCATCCCAAACGTTTGTAACCACGCGCCACATCATTGCAGGTTTGACGCATACTCTCACCCTGCCAATCAGCACTCTCACAGAGGAGAGGATTTGCCCAGGAAGATGACTACAACTCTCGACAGCTGGTTGTCCCTTTTAACCTTATCTTCTTCTTGGTGCAACTTCAGACAAGACACATCGGCTGCAGACATTACTGCCAAAGCTGCAGGTCAAGTTCCCTAGCAGCACATCAGCCATCTGGCAAACATCTGCACAACAGCCGAGTGCTGCCCACAATTAGCCCAGCAAGGGAGAGTACTGCTTGCCAGCAATGATCCGTTACCTACATGACAAAAGCATCAGCTACACAACATGAGTCAGATGCCTCCGCAGGCGATTCCAGAGAGGAATTATGGGTTGGCTTGTTTTCCTGACATCGACACCCAGGCAATGAATTGCAGAGACTCTCTCTCCTCACCTCCACTCCGCAGCGAGAGCCACCCCACCGCGCAGAGGATCTCTCAGCAGTGGGAACCAGCATGGGCCATCCACCCACACCACAGAGCTCACACTTTAAAAGAAGTTTAACCCTCCTAGAAACAAGGTTGCACTGAAATACAGAACTTCCAAGAGGCACCTGCTCCATACCATTTAGTATGCAATATTCTTGTCAAAAAACCCAAACGGTTACCCTGCGGAGGTAACACAATGCTATTTTAAACCCTATTGTTTTGATTAGACTTGCCGGGGAATATGCTATTAGGCATACTGGCCCTTTACCACAGGTAAAGTCATGGACAAGGAATTCTTCTGCTGGCATTTCAGTTACTGTTTTCAGTAACTACCGTGCCTGTCTCTCAAAAAACCCTCACCTATAGCTGTAGCACATAAAGGGCACCCTGCCCTAGTGACAAGCTACTGATTGGGGGGCATCCCCTGTGTCGTAGTTCAGCCCCGATCGGGACCAGACTACGCAGTCTCTCTCTCACTCCCCCCACCCTCCGAGAGAACAGGGGGAGATAATAGAAGAAAAACGGCTCAAGGTTTGAGATAAGGACAGGGAGAAATCCTTAAAGTTACCGTCACGGGCAAAACAGACTCAACTTGGGGAAAACTATTCATTTATTACTAAAACTAGCAAGATAATGAGACAGAGAACAAGATAACCTCCCCTCACCCCTCCCTCTTCCCAAGCTTAACATTATCTCTACCACCTTCCCCCCAGCCCCGAGTGGCACAGGGGGGAAGAGGGAATGGGGCTTGCGGTCAGTTCATCACACGTTGTTTTATGCTGCTGCTTCATAGTCAGGGGAAGAACTCCTCACATTCCTCCCCTGCTCCATTGTGGGGTCCCACCCTTGGGCCACAGTCCTTTGTGAAACTGCTCCGGCTGGGTCATCTCTTCCACAGGGTGCAGTCTCTCCAGAACGGCTGCCCCAGCGGGCCCTCCATGGGCCACAGCCACCTTCAGGCATGCACCTCCTCCGGTGTGGGGTCCTTCACGGGCTCCAGGTGGATCTCTGCTCCTCCGTGGACCTCCATGGGCTGCAGGGGGACAACCTGCTCCACCATGGTCGTCACCATGGGCTGCAGGGGAATCTTGGCCAGGAGCCACATTACTGCTCCCCTTCCTTCTCCAGTGACCTTGGTGTCTGCAGCCGTTCCTCTCACAAGAAAAGTTCTTCACAACAGGCTGGCAGATGCCTCTCAATCTCTTCACATCATCCACCTCATCTCCACTTCTTGCAGCCGGGCCAGGCTGAGTCAGCCCCAGTCGGCCGCCTGGCAAGAGGCCAGAGGGTGAGGCCTGCAAGGCCCACGAGGCCCGCACCTCCCCCTCTGGGCCTCTGCCCCCACTCAGCTTCTTCACATCTTCTCTTTTTTTTTTTTTTTTTTTTTTTTTTTTTTTTTTTCCTGTTTTCCCCTTCTTAAATACGTTATCGCAGAGGCGTTATCATGGAACATTCTGCTACCAATCGGTTCAGCCTTGGCCAGCAGCAGGTCCTCCCTAGGCCTGGCCAAGTCCACTGAACAAAGGGGAAACAACTTCTAGCAGTTTCCTACAGAAGCTTCCACCTTAGGTCCCCCTCACTAAACAAAACCACAACACCCTGCAATCTCAACTAGGCATCTAGGGTCTAAATCGTATTCCTCAAAGCATGTTAGCAAAGGCCAACTAACCATTTGTATGATCCTTAGATAGTTTTCCAAGAACAGCAAGTTTTATTGTTCCAGTTTCAAGAGACCAGTCATAAATATTCGGTGCACGTATCCTAACACAATAACACAGTGTACACTACCAATTAGGATGGAAGAACTATGTAAACCAATACTCTAAGAAGAGCAAGGCTATTTTTCCATGACATTCAGAAATCCCTCAAGTCGATTTTATATACATGCATTTTGTTGAGAGAGATCATTGTCAGGTTCCCCACTCCTTTCTTTAAAAAATAAAAAAATAAAAAAATTAAAAGAACATTCTTAGTTTATATCGAGAATCCCATTTTAGATCATGAAAACCTAAATGTAAAAAAACCCCACAGCCTCATCCCTTTTTCTTCATATATACTTAATTTTATATTACATTTAATATAGAAATAAAACTAAACTTGCTCTATAATTTTGTTTCTCAACCTAGTTTGCAGATGCTCAATTTCCCTACAGAAATCTAACCTATTTGGATGCAAGTAAAAATCACCATCTTCAGTAATGGCCTCTTTAAAAAAGTAAAAAAAAGTTTGTCTGAAGACGCACATTAAAACTGGGAGGGTCAATTATGCACTGTTAGTCATTCCAGTTGCTTCCTACTACAGTATGTGTCTGGGGATAAAGAGCTGGAACCAATTTCTTCTCTAATTCAATTTTTAAGATTTCTGTAATCTCCATATATAGTTCTTTGAACTGGTCTCCCTTCAGATTTCTCTTTCTTCACTTCCTTTGCTGTACCAGTCTGCCTTTGCAAAAGCTGTCTCATATATTCTTAGGACCAAAATGGTCATAAGGTCCATACTATAATCTTCACGTCGTCTTCATGATACTGCCCATATTGCACTTCTAGGTCTAAAGTCTGATTGAGACAGTAGAAACATTTCTATATCAAAAAAGTTTCAAAAATCATGGCAAAAGTGCTTTAAAAAGATTTTATAGAAAATACAAAATTAAATTGTCACATATATGCTAAATATCCCTCTTTTCATTGGCTCAACACCACTGCATGTTTATCCTTCTCTTTCACGTAATGATCTAAAAGCAGTTTCCTCTTCTGTGACATGGTCAGCACCACACATTACTAGTCTTGCAGCTGAACATGAAAAAAATCTACTTAACTGTTACCACACTAGAAATGTATTTAGCATGATACAAACCCAATACACCCAGCTGAACAGAACAGCCCCTCGCTATTCTGCCTGAACATCTGGACACCACCATCCCAAATCAGGTAGAAGTTCACAGGACTCAGCTGACACACAAGGGCCAGTCTTCCAGAGGGGTCGGATACAGGGTTAAGGTCTTCCTGAGACTGGATTCATTAAGTGACACATGGACTTTATTTGGTTATATAAGGGCAGCACCACCACCAACCGTTATTTAATGCAGATGAATGATACAGAAAATGTGAAGGCTTGAAGCCCCTTTTCTTGTCCTTCATGACTTTCAAAGCACAATTTCTGTTGCTTGTCAAGAAATGCTGACAGATCATGTATCAAGTACGTGTGCTACCTCTTTCCATCGTCCATTCTCCTCCTCTCTCCCTCTCTTTATACCCTGAGAAAAAAAATGTCAAGTCATATGAAGTGACACACACTCTGCTCTCCTGCGGAAGAAGCAAAGTCAGACCATACAACATGACTTCTCCAATGCCCACACAATCATAAGTTCAAAACAAAGGCAAAAGTCACCTCAAAAACACATTTAAGAACAAAAACAACACAAAGTCAAAGAGAAGGCTTTATAATCCTTTCTTTAGAAGGATTAAACATTGCTTGGATTAAAAAATGGGTACCTTCACTCTTGGCTGGCAACGAAAACTGCAATATATTAACACTGTCCTTTCCTTTTATCCAGTGCACTTGCACCAAAATTTGATGGGTAATGTAGCACAGAAAGAATTCTGCCCCAAATGCTGTTTAGCTCAAATTCTTCCATTGATTACTTAGCATCAGTTATTACACATAACACAAAAAAATCCCAATAACAACAACAACCTACAACAGAAGGGACAAGAACTAGCGGGCGATGCTGATGTGTGAAGAAGTAACTGTCTTTTACTTGATGACTGCAGAGAGCTTGGCATAATGGTACTGCAATCTGATTAGCACAGCCCACTACTACTTTTATTAAATAATAATTTACAATAATGAACCCTCAGATGACAGAGATTAAAAGAATTAAATATTACAGTAAATTCAGGTGATGCTAAATACATGACCAAATTAGATCCCTAGAAGAGACTCTCGCATGTATGTTCATTGATCATCAGGACTGTCCTCCTCCGAATCCGCTGTTCCATGTCAGCTGTGTGTATACATCACAGCAGGGACATTAACCCCTACCGCTTCATCTCCATTTCTGCTATCTCACTGATGTAGTGACACATCCAAACATCTAGCAACAACCTTCCTCTGCAGTGGACATACAGACAAAATGAAGCCCACTCATCAGCTCAAGCCCTCCCCTCCTTCACACGCAGCCACAGAGGCCGGGCAATGGGGAACACCACTCCAGTGCAGATGTTAAAGGTCTTTTCAGAAGGAGAAACTGGTCATCTCAGAGAAAAAAAAAAAAGCTCCCAAGGAAAAGGCTTGTGTTTTAGCGTTGTGTTTAGCCCCCCAACCACCTGCCTTGCACCAGTCCTCTACAGTCAGACAAACAGGACACCATCAGCAAGGCTTTGACAAGAGTCCCAAGCAACAGTGACAGCCCTTGAGCTCAACCCTGGAAGAAAATATATTGGTACCTGCTCTCTCTCGGATGTTTCAGTATAGGAGCTGAAAAAGTGTTATTCTAAACAAGACAATAAAATCTTGCATTTCTTTTTGACAGTCTCACATGTACATGAACAAAGGAAGCATAAAAGCAAAATATGAAAGAAGACCCCAAGGACAAGGCAACATGCGCTTATAAATTAATTGCATTCTTTCAGCCATCAGCTCCTCAAAGAGGACAACTGCATAGATCAAAGCACTCTGTTACTCACCAGAATTTTTACAGCTGCAAACAAAATTAATTCAAAAGGAAAAACACCTCACATCTTAAATTTTAGGATGGAACAACGGCCATTAATCATGTGAAGAACTGATGCAATGCATGCCTTCAAGAATCCTCTCCAGCCAGGGATGCTGCAAGACACATTCCTTCTCGCTTTCATTCCTAGTTGAGTTTCCATCTGCTGCCAAACTTTCATCAAACCTAGCCACTTGCTACAGAGACATTAAATTAACACTTGCCTGCCTTTGTAGCCTATTCTCCGAGATGTAAACCCTTCCCTCCTCTCAGATAGGACATCACAAGTCTTCCAAGGACAAGCAAGATACAGATGTGCTGAAGGAGATGAAAGAAGCAGCTCATGCAAGCACGTCCAAATTTCTTATGTAAAGGCCTTTCAAGTTGTGCTTGTACATCTGCTAAAGAGACAGGAAATTTCCTTGAAGGCCAAAGAAAAAGATGCTTCCACACTGAGAAGTGAAACACCACCATTTTGACACAAGGTCCAGTTATATTATCTGTAGTAAATTCTGCAGTTTAAAGAGCACAACAGAAAGGAGAGGAAAGAAATCCCCTAAATAAACAAATATGTGACTGCAAAAAATGACTGGATGCTGCCTCCAGAGAAGGGGAGAAAATGGAGAATGCAAGATTTACAAGGCTTGCTTGTAAGGCCAGGAACAGAAGTATTTCTTCTACATCTATTTGCATGCCAGGTGGCTCAGCAAATCATGTATTTATGGGTTTATCACAAGAAAGGGGCTATGGCTTTTAAAAGTGGTCATCTTTCCTCACTGTACTGTTTAGCAACTCAATAGGCAAAAGCAGGGAATTAACCTCAAGCACAATTATATATTTAAAATCCATTCTCACCTGCTGCTATTCAAGTATTTCTTTGTGTTCCCCAAGAAATAATCCAGTAAATTATGTCCTGCCCCCCTTTGATCTGTCACTAGTTTTCATCTGTGAATTCAGGGTTGTTCCCATTCTGCTTTTAAGACAACCTCAGGCAGCAGATTGCCCTCCATGGTCTGGCACCATTAGACTGCACTCTGCAATTCTGCTCTTCATCCTCCTGGAGAGAACCATCTGCTTTACAGGTTTTAGATGCTGACCACCTGGGTGGAAGTAACTTCATTAAAAATAATAATTAAAAAAACACTTTTGCACAGTACTTCTACTTACTTAGGATGTACACGTATAAAAAAAATATTCTCTGTGGTTTTAAAAAGACATTACACATACAGTTTCTAGCTACTACAGTATCTAGTCACCAAGGAGTTCTTGGTTTTATTTTTTTTTTTTTTTCAGTTTAGTGTATTTTTCCACAGTGCCTTAAACTTCTGCAGAAATTTCATGCATCCTTTCACATCAGCACCACAGACTTGTTGTTGGAGCAGATATCTAGAAAATATATATGATAAAGGCTCTAAATTCCTTTAAAATTCATAAGAAATAGTCAATAGTGAAGTTTGAACAGGTAAATGGAATACTTATATCAAAGAGAAGAAATAAAAAATAGGACCTAACATTTTTTTTTCTAATTGAAAAACATAAATAGCATTTAAAAATTATGCTCTGAGCCGGGAAGTGCCTCATTAATCCAGTCAGCATGTATGAGCAGGGAGCTTTTCAAAACCTTTTAACATCTGCCTGATTCTGTCCCTTGGAAATCCTTTTCCATTTCAGTGGGATGAAACAAAGACCTAAGCAAAGTACTTTCTAAAAGCCTGTGGCTATAGACAGCCTGCTGCATACATCGTTTAAAAAAAAAAAAAAAAAAAAAAAAAAAAAAAAAGACGTAAAGGCAAATTAACTCAGTCTTCAAATCCCACTATTTGCTTGGGTGTTGTTTCCTAGGAGTTCATAAATCATTCTAATTTACCTTTTTAACCCCCAAAATCTTCTGTTTTCTGCTACCATTAATATTTATATCACTTGTTTGACACTGTTTTTCTCTGAATAGTGAATAATCAAACTACAGGTTTCATCCCTGTCCTGTTCCTGTTACACCTTTATGGAGTACTCCACATGAGTCAGCCAAAACCTTTCTGATAAACATCAAATTAATATACCTTTCCAAAGAATAAAGCATCAAACTCCCACATGCTCCAAGAGAACAGAAAAGGCTGTACCACGCAATTTGCAAGGTTTTTGAAAACATTTTAAGTCTTTGGCACAAAGATTAGAGCAACATATCTAGCCACTCTATAAAGCAAACATGTCCTGCTGTTCCCAGAAGTGTGCGTTTCTTTCAAATTCATTTCCATTGCAGCATCTGAACCAGGTCATTCTTTAACTCTTCCTCATCTCTGCCGGTCAGAAACAGTGACCCAAATGAACAGAACTAATAAAATATAGATAGATAGATAGATACACACATACTATAACAAACACAATCAAAAATAGTGGTTAAATACCACTGAGGGTTCATCTGTTCTGTAGTGAATATACAGAACATTGTAAAACTGTATCTGCAGTCTCTGACTGCGCTGGACCCCAACGTCCAGGAAGGGTAACAGCACCACACCAAAGAGCAACACCACCAGGCATGCTTCCACTGAGGAACAGACACACTGAGCCACCTTCTTCCCAGGTCTATTGCACAAATAAAATAACATTTTGCTCTTTAGAAGCAGCTTTCATCAGAGAACTTCTAATTAGTTTATTAACCAATAAATTAACTTTCCCACTGATTACTATGTACCCACCCTTTGCCCTTCCCCAGAAACCACAGTGTGAAGATGCAGTGCCCCAGCTCAATCACGGCAGTGATCAGCCATCGTACCCTCTGCGGCCCCTGGAGCTCACAGCTTAGAACTCAACCCAGCTACCACAGGCCTAACTCAGCCTAGCAGAAATAACTGTTCTCACCTCCTTCTGGAGAAAATCCTGTGGCAAAAATATAATGACAAGCAAGCAGTTCGATAGAACTACAGCCACCCCAAAGTGTGTTAGGGAAGTGGTCACTTCCATAGTCGATAGTGTTGGAGGGGGAGGGCAGGAAATGAAATGGTTGCCTACGAGCTGCTTATGCTAAAAACACCAAACAGTGGCCAAGAGCAAGAGCAATAGGTCTATCCAGGCTGTATATAATGAGCTAACAAATAAAATAAGAAATGGAAGAGCCACATTAGATTCCAGAAAAAAAATTGATACTAATGTAGGAACAGTGTTAACACCTACTTCTCTGTGCTATTTATTGCTGTAGCAATGTGGTATTTATACTGTAGCTATCATGGAATAAAAGATTAAACTCAGTATAACTTTCTCTGACTTCTAGAAACACCAAAGCAGGAATGCTGTACAGTACCTCGGGACAAAAATTAACCAAAATAAACCTGTATCTACTTCAACCTTACTTGCACATATGCAATTACAAAATTAGGAGACACCTAAGAGTTGCTTGCAGGACAAAATATTTGCAAAAAAATGTTAACAAGCAAACAGAAGCACAGCTGAAAGCTCTGCAAACATGAGCAGTGACACAGAGGAGAGAAAATTTGTGCTCCACTCGGTCAGAGCTCACACAAGTACCGAGCCCTTAAGCCGTTCCCAAGACCAGAGCCCACTATATTAAAGCTCCCTTCAGCAAACACTCTGACTGCTTATGAAATGTTAACTACAGTGAAAATCATCGCTCAGCATTAACAGAAGTTACCCGTTACACAGAGGGCCAAGCTTTTTTACATTTCCTTTGAGAACCACAGCATATGGCTCTTGCTGCCATTCTTCTTTCAAAAGCTGTTCCCAGTGAAGAATTAGAAGTTGATTCTTCCTAAGCTGGGAGCAGAGAACACACATGCCCAATTCCAGAGCAAAAGAAGGTCTTTTAATATCCAATTCCAGAGGAAAATAGGCCATTTAATATCTTTTTAAATGAGGGACGTCCACCCTGGATGTAGGGTCTCAGATGGCTGCACAGCAGTATTACAGCACTTGCTGCACTATCGCTAGCGTTACCAAATGCAGACAAACTGTATTTCATAGCATGGGATGTGAGAAGCTAAGAAAGACTTAAAAGCTTCAAGTCCAACCAGAGGCTAATGTAGTTTATCTGTTTGAATTCCATAAATCTCATATATGAACCATGACAGCTGATAAAGAACTGGCATACTGATACTAAAAATCTGCAGCTCTGTTCCACTAATTTAAAAAGCTTTCACAGGAACTTCTGCATTATCCATCTATCAGCCCTTAGACACAGCATTTAATGGACAGCCAAGATAAAGCAAAAATCGCACTGATTCCATGTGTTTCTGAGAAAAGGAAGTGACCCAAGGAGGAAGGGAGCTCCAGACAGAGCAAAGAGAAACAACAGGAAGAGCCAAGGCCAGGTGCACTGAGAAAGCAGAGAGAGGAGGTGGTCACAGACAGGTGGTCACCCATAGCTTTGAAAGGTGATGCAGGAGAGAGATGCAGAGGAAGATGACTGGACAAGAACTTGCAAGGGGCTTTTGACAAGGCAAAGGTGTTGCTGTGCTAAGACGACTTAGCAAAAGACAAAATGATCCAAAAAACATATTGCATGATTCTTTAAGAAATAGGAATTTCAGAGAGATGTAGATGATCTTGTTTGAGATAGATTGTTTTCTAATCTAGGAAGAGAACCCCTGAGAGAACACAGTAAGTTCTCCCTAGAATGAGAAG
>JAAGAY010138899.1:0-14460 GCA_011801015.1 Ardeotis arabs
ATTTTCGATTCTAAGATCAGCTTGGAGGTGTGCTGGTCTTTGCTTAGGCTCTGAAGTCTTTCGTACGTAATTTTATGCTCTGCAGACAGTCTGGCTAACCCAGCATCACACCTGTGTGAACAGATAAATACCAAAGCAACAGCTGAATAGAATATAAGGTCCAGGCTTTTTAAATTACCCCCATTAGACTGGGCATTTCTGTGAAATTGCTGGCTGCCTGGCAAAACAACGTCTTACGAGAGTGTAAGAATGGTGATACATCTCATAGTACTCAGCAAACTGCTCCCAGCTGGGACCAGGAGGCAAATACTCTGACAGATACACTCCTGTTTTCTTGGCACTGCCATAATCCATGTGGATTGTGTTGTCATAAGTCAGGGAAACCACACTGGCAACGCAAAGATGCCGAATTTCAATACCTCTTATTTTTGTCATACTCCACAGAGATCTGTTAAGGTGCGCGCGATTGTGCCTGCTTGGTTAGAAGCCCAAATACTTGAGGACCATTCTTCATTGTTGTAGCTGTGTTCCTCTGAGTTTTGTATTCTTATTTTTATTGTGAAATAGTAGTATACAATTAATACGTGTAGTAAACAATGTGGGGCAAATTTTACAGTTATTAGTCTTTATTTAGGCAAAACTGTCATTGAAAGCAATGGCAATTCTGTCTCACAAAAGACTATGAAATGCAGTCCTGGAACACAGTAATTATTGTTTCCTTTCTTCACACTGGAACATTTCTTGATGCTGTAACATTTTTCAGGATAAATGTGCTATAAAATATGTGCATTTTCTACCACATTTCAAAAATACTTTAAAAATCAGGTGGATTGCATCTACAGGAATACAATAAGGACATCAACTGAGCTGTGAGAATAGAAGTACTGTAATTTCAGGAGTAAAACCTCTGTGAGGTATGAGTCATGTATATTTTTTTGCTAAGGGAAATATGTAATTGGCAGCGTTACCAAATTTGATCTATGAAACTGTTGGGGAGCAGACAGCAGTTACAATTTGAGGGAGAAGGCGGCAGTAAAATGGAACAAGCTGAGGCACATTAAGTCATTACCTAAACTAAAGACATATTTTCTCCTCTTTTTAGTCAGATTTCAGTTTGAAGGCTTTCATTTCAGCATGCATTTCCATCACCTCAGTTACAGTAGCTACCATTATCCTTAAACCTGAGGGGAAGGTAACAGCTAAACTGGCAAATGGAGCATCTGCTTCGTATTACGGTACGATGTCAATATTAAAACAATCAGTCATGGAAAACAGCACATAGGAATTCTCAAACTCGGGGAAATGAATTTACGGTTTAGCAGTTCAGCACTGAGACCCATTGGCAATATCTGCAGGAAGACCAGCTGAGGTTTACGCAGCAGTGAACCATACTTGTAGGTCTGAGACAGCTTCTTTAGAAAGGTGAGAGAAGGCAAATCTCTCTGTGTTGTTACGATCAATCAGAGGAATGAAATCATCTTGCGTCTAGTCACCAAAAGCCTATGGGCTCAAAAAAATGGTTAGTTGTGTTTCTCTGAGGCACGACAGAAAATATGAAAAGCAACAGCTTTGAAGCTGCCGTAGCAAACGTGAACAGCAGGCCTCTGCGATTGTTTTTAAGGGAAATGAGTGTTTGGGGTTTAATCCCAGTGCATCTCTCTTCTCTGGGGAACTCAGGTGCGTGATCAGAGAGGTCAGGTAGTTGCACGGTAACCAAAGCATTAAAATTCTGTCTGTGTTAGTTTGGTGTCAGCCCCGTATGTATTAATTAGATTATTTCATTTTTCTACAGGGATCCTGTAATTGGCACCCTTTTAAACAAAGCTGGAATAAAGACCATTCCATGCTTATTCTGCTATGGCTTGGTTTTTTAGACAATATTCCATATACTGAAGTGGTCAAAGAGAAGTCTCTTTGCTATATATATTGTACATGCTCACAGACACCTGATTAGTTTTGATCTGGAAGAAAACAGTTGTGTGCTGCAGAGATAGAGTGAAATTCTGGTATTAATTATGTGAGTGTACATTTTGAGTTAAAAACTTACAACAATTCAATAGCTTCAGTCCATGCTTCCCCTACCCTTCAAATGGAGGGGGAGGTAATAATGAGATGAACATATGGAAAACCATGGGCTTTCTGACACTTTTGATTCAAGTTTCTGCTGCATGATGGGCCGGAAGAAAATCAGTAATCTAAACAAAAGGGCACGTTATCGTTTGGATTTTTTCCCTGTTAAAAAATAAAATCAGAGAAGGGGGAAAAAAATGGCACACTACAACCCCCACTGAATTTCTTATAGCTCTAAAAGTCCTACTACGGTACTTCTTTATAGAGTCATGTTAAAATGACAATAGAGTTCTTAAAAATAGAACTAAGTGTTTCTGAGCACTGGATTTAGCTCCTGGGTAATTTAATCAGACTGTCTATATAAGTGAAGCCAGTGGATCATGGATCTAGAGACAGAAGTTGAAAACAACTTCCCAGGTCTGGTCATCATAAAAGCATGAGGAAAGACATGAGTAACAGGTTAAGACTGCGAGGAAGAATACTAGTTTAAAAATGTATGAGCTCTATATAAAACCACTTTGTACAAGGAAATGCACAATAAATAATTCTCTATCTTCACATCTGAAATGCTGAAGCTGGCCATAGAAAAAGCGCGGTGCAGTTTTCTTGTGCAGTTGCACACATGCACTGTTGAAATTTGGGCCAAAGATGCGCTAGAATATGTTTGGCATATTGCTGTGTGATTTTTGGAGGACATTTTCTGAAATCAGCTTGGTGCTGATTGCCAAGCTTATCTGAAATTAGTAAATGAAGAATAAATGGGGAGATTTCATAATGCCACGTATTATTCTCAGGTACAGGATACCGTGTGACTCCAGCAACCCGTAATGTTTGATATAAGCAGTGAAATTGTCAAAAAACTGCTTTCCAAGTCATAGTAAGCAAAAGCAGTGGCTATTTTCCTGGCACACTGAAAAGGATTTCTGTTGTCTCCGGTCTCTAAGAAATCGGAACACAATGGTTGCTGTACTCAGGGAATTCAGAAACGCAGTGTATCCCAGATGCAGCAGACTCATTTTCTGTGCCGTGTAGGAAAAATCTGCCTACATGTAATGAGTCCAGAGCATCTGAAATGAATCAGATCTGTAATGTATATAAAAATCATCAATATATGCAAAGCAGCCCCAGTCTGAACACGCACAGTTGCCATTTCTCTGGATGTTCCAGCTATCGGGAAGCTTCTAGAGACAGCTACTGCGATGGTTCTGACCAGGCTGCTGTTCTTAAACTTCCCAGACAAATGATCATAGCCCACAAGTTATTCTGCAAATAAACGATAGGGCACTGCTCATGAGTTTTATGATCTAATATCCTCAGAAATAGCATTGGTAAATCTGCGTTATAGAAGATTGCCGACGTCAGAGGCAGGAGGCTGGAGTAATGGAGCTATTGGCATCTGTCTCATTTTCTGCTGAATGTGGCACTGAATTTAAGAGAGGTAATATTTTCCTTAAAGTTAATAATGCTGCTTATTCTTAGGAAAATGTACAGCATCATTCCTGGTGAACAGTGTTAACGATGCTTTACAAATTCCCCAATAAATTATGTTTAATGAGAAGTGGCCCAGAGACGTGAGCGGTGGTGCGGATTCAGTCCTCTCCTGCCAGGGCCCCCAGTTGTTTCTGCGGTGCAGGTGAGGCCAGCTGTGCGGTCTGTCTGCATCCCACTCCTCCAGAGCTGGGGGCAGCGCGGCTTTGGAGCTGTGCTTCAGAACCGCATGTGCCTGCAGGAATCCCTGCTCTCAGCGGTAAAAGCAGCAGCCCTCAAGAAATAACGAGACAGTTGTTTGATGATATATTGACATGTTACAGAACAGTTGGTGCTGGGAAATAAACACCGCGCTCTCCAATATTGAAGTTGAATAGGATGTTTCGTATGCATGTAATTACTGGAGCTGAAATTTGGCCAGAATCCTGAGCCTGACACTAAAATTATTACAGGACCAAACGGCTCAGACTTAGGTGATGTACTCTCACGCGGCATATGTAAACTGACTCACGCTGATGGTCTGTCTGCACGTTTCTAGCCTAGAGCAAGTGATGTGCGCGGAGTTAGATGAGCCTGCCGTCCCCGCAGCCTGAGCCACACGTGGTACCGTGGCTGTGGCCGAGAGCTGGCGCGGGGCAAGCTGGTAACCCACAGCAACCCGATCGCGTTTCTGAGGGCTCACTCCTTGAACTCAGCTGAAAGCTAGCAGGACTAGATGGAAAAGTGAACTGCATTAGGTGAGTTCAGCTTGGTTTCTGCAAGGAACATTGGCCAGAGTGATCAGGAAGGGTTTATCGCAGGGAAGGTTCTGTTAAGGATCTGCACCGTGCCAACAGCGTCACAAACTGCCATGGTGACCGTGGTCTCCAGGTAGGACTGTGATCGTTATTCACAGGAACAGTAATTGTCAAAGTAGAGTATGTCTGTAAATAAAGGCAAATAGCTTTCTCCCATGGAACACTGCTTTAACTTGACTTCTGATAAAGGGAAGCTTATTTTCTTCCTCATTCAGGGAAAACTTTTATGTGGAGAGCATAATGCTGAAGAGAAAGTAGCAGTTAAAAGACAATAGCTGATGGTTCCATATATATTTACTTCAATCAGTTTTCTGATTTGACAAAATAAACTTGTCCAGTTCATTCCTGTTTACTAAAGGATAGTGTATAACTTAAAAAAAAAAAAGAGTACGTAAAAGCTCTCTGAAGTATTCATTATAAAATGGGCTATGAAAGTTACAGTGGGAACTTCAAACAACCAAATAATTTATGAGAAAACTTTAATTCAAGGAAAAACCCTCCCTGATTGTTTTTGTAGGCTGTGGAAGGTTATCACTAAATCAGCTGAAGTAGAAAAAGAAAAAAAAAATTATCTGTACAATATAGACAATAGGTGAAGTTCAGGACAAGTATAGTCCCACCGAAGTTATTAGCCAAGCTGCTTTAGGCCAGATTGGGTCCTTTTTCTGTAGCTGTACAAATCCTCTGTCCTTTGCCTTCAACTTTAGGGACACCTGGGCAAATGTTGCCGTAGGGGAGTCTGTAAATGTGTCACTGGCACAGCCTGAGGTCTGTGCAGTTGCAGAATTGTAACCTGGAGTTTCAAGCAGCCTGTAAAACCCCCGTTATTTTATCATTTTCTGTTCCTTAACGTGTAGGTAGCCTATGTAGTTTTCAATATGGCTAGCCAGTAACCGAATGCACAGATTTTTACTTCTAAAATATATGCCAAAACGTGCAACTATTCTGTTCTTGACAAGTGCAGATTGTTCCATGCTGCCTTTATAATTGCGCTCATTAATTTCTTTCAGAGACAGACCAGTCTAACCATAGTACTTTTTAAAGCTGAACCAAATCTAAATTCCTCAGGTATTTGAGGTAATTTATTAAGAGCTAATTTCAGGAATTAAGGGTGATATTTTTAAGTTTAATGTGTAATACTGGAATGCAAAGGATTAATACTAATTTTCTTGAAAACACTGAGCAAAATTCTCCTGGGAATTTTGCCAAAGTTGAATTCAGCCCATTATCATTAACATTCATACTTCAAGGTTAAAACAACATTCGCGAGTCCCCAAAACATCCTTCTGTGTTGGCTTTTACCTCGCAACTCTTCCCCGCAGATCTCCTAAGCCAGAAAGCTGCCGCAGTTCCAGGCTCTTCAGGGTGGAATTTGTTCCGTAGCTGAGATTGTCTCTGACGCGGATCTGTTCCTGCAGCATCTACAAAGCATTCAGATGCAAATATAAATTCAGTATGTCGCATTAATGTGCACTTCAAATGTCACTCATTACTTTTCAGTATTTCAGTAACACCAGATACCATTTTATCAGTAATTTATTAAAAGCTTTGCCTTGTCTTGTACTAAGCCAGACACCTTTAGGTCATTTACTATTTCTTATTCTTAGTGTCCATTCTACACACAAATACCATAATACGTATAAAGTGTAACTTGGCAATGGGATGGAAAGGTAAGTATTAATTTTTATCCTTTCGTTTTCCCGACCGCACCCCCGCGGCTCGTTGCAGCAGAGGTCGGACATGAAGTCAGGTATCTGATACGTGATGAGGTCATAGGAACGAGCGCTGGGTTTGTCGTCAGCCAGGCGGGAGTGCAAGCCAGTTTACTGCAGGGCGAAGGCACTTCCCAGCGTTCATCCCGCACAGCCCTTGGACTGAAGCTGAGCTGGGTGTTAGCGTCGCATTATTTCATTTTTGTCATTTCACCGCAGCTTTTGAAAGCAAGCTTATTAGCACCACAGAGCTTTCTGTGTTTATATGCTAATACCCTGCGCTGTTTTCATTGCCACTGAAATAATTGTGTAATTTGCAAACAGTCGTTCAAGTTATAAAAACAATTTACAAGCTTACAGGATCTTCAGACCTTGTCTGCCCTTTACTTATCCTGCGGTAAACTTTGTGCTAAGTTAGAAGGAATAAATAGCCTAGATGGCATTAGTCCTGTGAAAAATTCCTGACATACCTCGATGTCCCGATTCAGCTGCCTGACTATCGCCGTTATGTTTCGGATGTGTTCCTCCAAGAGTTGCCTAGCCAACCGGTCGCCCCCCCCTTTGTTCTGCATTCTGTGCAGCGTGGAAACAATGTCCTCCTTAATGCGAAAAGCGTGTTCCACCAGGGCCGCCGTTGTCTTCTCATGGCTTAGGATCCGGTCCTCCAGCTGATCCACCAGGCTTGCGGACGCCAAGGGGACCGCTGTCAAGGCCTGGCTGTGCAGCGGTATGTTTCGAACCCGTCTAGTGAGGAAGAATATCCAGATATCGCTCGGCTCTCACACAAAACTCCACAACGTCTTTCCACTGGAGACAGTGCCATCCTACCTCAGTAGCAGTAGCGGGGAGAAGCACCAAAATACTCACAGAGAGAGGGCCCACTGCTACCAGCGAGCGGGTGCTGTGCTTGCTACTGCCTGTGTCTTGTACAAAGGCGGGTCACGCTCCTTTTCCTGCTCTTTAAGGAAGCTTACAAAAGCATAGGATCTTAAGAAAAGGACATTAGCATGATAAAAGTAGTTACAATTCAGAACTGTAATTTGATTAAGAATCCAAATTCAAAACCCTTTAATTGAGTTGGAGAAGCAATGCTATTTGTCTCTACAGTTTTCAGGCTTAATCAAAGCAGTAACTGTAGAAGGTAGATATTGCAAATTAAATGGAAACAGACGGAGATTAAAAAGGAGTAGCTTGTGTCCATTCCTTTTTTCACTCTCTACAGCTATCCTGTAACTCCTTACAGAAGCTTATCCTCCCATGAACTGGAGAGGAGCATATGTACGTGTGGAAACTGAGGAGATACCAAAATTATGACAAGCTTATCATCATCATAGAAATCAAATCCCCCCCTCCAAAAAAAAAACAGCTTACATTTGAGTGCCTTCAATAATTATCTAGGGTTTTCAAGAGAGCTCTGCACGGCACAGCTTCCATGGAAAGCAATGGAACTCATGGGTGCTCAAAGTAAGGAAAAAAAATGAGGCTGCTAATGCATGCAATCTTTTCCTGCGGCTATATTCTGCAAAGAATAAAGAAAATTTTATGAAGCTTAAGTGGAAGAGACAAGGTCAACCCCACTTTGAAAGAGGTCTTTTTCTCGGAACTCTGTTATTTACTGTGCGTTCGCCATGATGTTTGCCGTTAATGAGCCGCACGGACAGTTTGTTTTCACCATGTGATACTGATGGAGATGTACGAGGGCTCCAACAAAGGTCGGTTCTGGCCCCGAGTTTTCACTCATTCCATGCTATTAGAAAAGTGGTTAAAGTGTCGTGTTCTTGGACTTCTACTCGGTTACGGTTTGAGCTATTTAATTTCCTTCGGAAAGGGTTAAGTAAAAGCTGAGTAAGGCATTGTGATTTGGGCCAGGATTTGAATGAGTCTACAGGAGTTCACTTTGCGTTGCATGCTAGTGCTGCAGTCCCAAGTCACAGCATTAGGATTCGGGGGATTGAGAGACACATCATACTCGGCAATAGGAAGGTTTTATTTTTTACATTCCAAACTGTACCTTTCAGAAGGGGCAAGAGTTGGGAAGATTGGGCTTCGCTGGGCCATTTTCTGGTCAATAATCTACGTCTGTTGAAAAAGTACACATTGAATTATTTAATAGTTTATATCTGACACTGAAATGACTTCATGCTGCTGCTTTAAGAGAACCTTAAGTAAAGTTTAAGATTACGCTGACAGCTCTGATCTTTGACTTCAAATATTGCTTATGGAATAAATGCAAATAACAATCAATACGAAAGAACAAAAGAATGGAAACTAAAAACTGCTAAAAAAGCTTTCTATAGGTGAAATGAAACTCTTAAAATACAAGGTTGACAGTCTTGAAACGGAAATCCACTGCTGACCCACAGAACTGGTTTGGCAGGACAGAGGCACACAAACTTTTTGTCCTCTATCTGTCTCCTGGTCTCAAACATCATTAAACAATGAATAAAAAAGTAAGATCTACAAGATTATCATAAAATTTAAGAAAGGATTGGCTGGAGAACGAAATAAAAAATATTTCATGACAGCAAATTACTGGGGTAAGGTGTTTTTCAGGTAAAACCATTGACAGAAACCTAAACAAAATGTGTTAGACATCAGCATAGTTTAGCAAAACGGAGCCTGTCATTAATTTCTCTTCAAACCTACAGGACCACACTTTATGTTGTAAGTAAATTCCTCTGTGGTAAGAATATAGATTCTAGTTTTCATTTTTAGACATAGCCAGCCAGACTGCGACAGACGTTGCAGCGGGGTAGCTCTGTTAAATAGCTTCAGAAAGACATTTTAGATGTCTTGCTGTAAGAGAGACCAGTACCTGTCTCAGTAGCTTTGTCCGCTGACAGAAATGAAATTAATGAAAAAGATGGTAGCCTAAATCAAATCCACCTATGCCACCTCACATAAAACAAACGAACATTTTTAACTGTACAGATGGGGTGAATGAGCATGGCCTGAGCCTGAATTATTTGGGAACCTAAAATCTTCACTGAAAACTGAAGGCTGATCTATGAAAACAGTTTTGCAATTGCTGATGAAATCCGGTGCAACGTGCTGTGCAAACAGAAAGAGAAAAATAGGGTTATTGAAACAAAACAGTGAAATATCGATTATAAAGAAGTGACAGGACTGTCCTCCGAGATCTCAAAATGCAAAGCGTGTTTGTGCTTTAGAAATGTATGAAAGCACTGCCTCAAAGAGAGAGCAAACACTGTCACAGTATGTGTGCTCTATTTATAGCACGCCGCTTCAGAAACTACAAATTAGAAAAAAAATAGTTTTAAGAGAAACTGGGTTGCTGAGCAGCAGTGACACTAGACTGGGATTCAGAAGGTTTGATTCCAGTTCCCTGCTCTGTCTCTGATCCCGATGACTTCGGACAAGTTATTTCCATGTCTAATGACTCAGTTTCCCCGGATGGGAGCCAGAGATAATGGTACCTACCTCCTTGTCTGAGTTCTTGCATGCCTGGAAGTAAAAAGCATGGTCTGGTCAAAGAGCTGGGTATCATTATGACAACTTCTGCACTGAAAATCCTGCCCAGTCCTGCAATCTGTTCCTCACACTCATAGTTTCCCAGCTGTTTTTTTAAGCAATGCCACTGCCCTGTGAGCCATCCCTCCTTGCTGTGCCGCACGGTTCTACAGGCACCCAGCTCTCAGGAGACCAGAGCTCGCTTACTCTCAGTCCTCTGGGCCATGACACATTTTAATGGTCTTGACGCAGCAAAGCGTTGAAACACATTTAACTAGAGACACGGGAATATCCCGCTGATTTGAGAAGAGCCACGCGTACCACAGCAGCACAGCACTGGATGCTACTTAGAAAAACGAAGAACAAATACTAAAGCCTGTACGTCCGTCAGCATCTTAGTGAAATCCACCTTACAAAAAAAAATCCTTGAGTGTTTTAATTGTACAGCCATCAATATCCACTTATTATCGATTGAAAAAAAATGTTTGGAGCAGAGTAAGCATAGGATTGCCTGGAGTTTGTACTTTTTCTGCCAGACTACCGTTAGACATGCAACTAAATGCAAATGCCTGGAGAAATGGTGCGCGTGAAACACAAGTTACACAGATGGACTTCGCATTCATCTGATATTGCTAACGCAAGCGCGTCACCCGGTACACACTGAAATACCTTATCATCAGTTACCAAATTTTTTGACCTGAACCAGCATCCAGACAGGATGTGTTAAGATCTTGTTCAGCAGTTGTACAAAACTTTTCCGCAGTTTGGAGGTGTTTGCAGTAGGCAATAATAGGTAGGGGTCAGAACTCGTGGCAAATTCCCTCCCTATGAGTGCGTGTAACACCGATTTAGACTAATAAATATAAAATAGAAGAAAAACCAAGATGTTCTAATGCCTCGACTCAGAGGAGTGTAATGTCACATAGCTCAGATTTTAATGGCAGGAAATTGGGGATCAGCTTAGATGCCAGTTAAAATACTGGCTTCAAGTGCTTAATTTTCTTTTTCTTTTTTTAAAGTGATGTTGTCTTCTGCTTGATATTGCTATAGCAATTTAAATCGTGATATATTAACCCGCTAAAAGGTCGTTGATTGATTTAATTTACTGAATATTCCACATGTGCTTGTCACACTGACAAGGTATTTTTCCCAGTTGTAATGGTGTGCCGGATTGCCAAAAATAACAGTTCCCTTGATCTGGAGGTGCCTTTTCCGTACCAACATGGGGTATTTCTGTACCCCACGGGGTATTTCTTTATCGTTTCTTTAACTTAATGACATCAGACATGTAAAAGCTGGGAAAAATAATCATACGTGGGACATGCCGAGGAACACTTAGCAATGCAAAGTTTGCTGCTTGCTATTTGCATCCCTTCCCCGTCAGCTGGCTGCCTTGCGTGTTTATTTTCTGCGGGTTCTCCAGTTCTCCCATTCGGCAGGGTAATCGCATCTGGGGTGTTCAGTTCTCCATCTTATCACCTACGCCTAATCCGTGCTGTGATGTCTGCGCGCCTCGGGGCGCATTCACGTGCGTTCCCGCAGGATGCCTGTGCTGGGAAACGGCGTTATCCCTGCAGCGAGCCCTGTCCTGCTGCTGCTGCCGGGGAGGCGAGGCGCGGGGGGCTGCGTGACTCCCCAGAAGTCACACGGACCGAAATGCCTGCCCGGGCAAGCACTTTATTCGCTCCTTTCTCCTCAAAATAGAAACGGCCGGGGTGGCTCTGCAGGGAGCAGGTGGCAGCACGGCCCCCGAGCCCCGGTCCCGCTGTTAGGCTGAAGCGCTCTGGGGCAACATTTTGGGGCAAAAAATGGGGCAAACCCCGGCTGTGCCAGGGAGTGGCGTGAGAAACCCCGGCAAGCCCCCCCTCCCCGCACGCCCGGGGCCGCTCGGATCGCGCTGGGTTCCGCTCACGCCGAGGCGCAGCGCTGGGGGCCGGGCCGTGCGGTGCGGTGCGGGCGCACCCGCTCAGCCTGCGCGCGGCCGTGCCCGCGGGCGGAGGTCCCCCCGGAGGTCCCGCCGGTGCGGGGGTCACGGGCGGTGTGGGGGGCGGTGGCTGTGGCTGACGGGACAGCTCGGCCACGCAACGCGGAGGAGAGAGCGGGGACAGACGGGGCGGGCGCAGGGCGCTGCGCGCACTCACCGGTGCTGGGCCGGGGCGGGACGGCGCTGCGCGTCTTCATCTCGGCGGAGCCCCCGCTCCTTAACGCGCTGCCGCCGCCGGAGCGGCCGTCGGCGATGCCTCGGGACGGCCTCTGCGCGGCCGGGGCCTCCGTCCGTCCCCGGCGGCCTCCGCCCGGCTGCGCGGAGCGGGGCGGCCGCCGCAGGCCGGGCTGCGGGAGCGGGAGCGGTTGCCAGGACGCCGTCACCATGGGAACGCGCCTGGCGGTGGGGCGGGGGGCAGCGCCGCGCCGGCAGCACGGGCGGGGCGGGGGGGGGACACCGCACACATACACGGAGACACCCCCACCCCTCCCCGCACCCACCCGCGGTCCCGGCCGTGTCCGCTCCTCGAGGCGCGGGGACCCCGCGGGAGCAGCGGCGGGTGGGGTGGGGGCGAGGCGGGGCGTGCCCGGCGTGGGCCCGCAGAGAGAAAGTTCGGTGGTGGCAAACCAGCGGTCGCGGCGGCTTCCCGGTGGTGCAGGAGGGTGTGACCGAAAGCGCGGGGGTTTCCAGGCAGAACGCCGGGCTGTGGAAGCCGGTGGCGAGCAGTAGCCGCGCTCCCCGGGTTACACTTTCGGACGAGCCCTGACGCATCCCTCCAGTGCATCCCAGTGTATCCCAGAAAGGGCGTCCCTGTGCACAGCAGAGGCGTTTGAGCTCAGCGAAGGGATTCCTGGCAAAGCAAAGTCCAGGGCGGGTGTGTCTGCCTCCCCCGCCGCTCCCCGCCTGTGGCACTCCTGGGGCTGTGGTACAGCCACCCTGGGTAAACACAGCGCAGGTAAACACTGCGGCAGCTCGCTCTGAAACAGCACACAGCCTCGGATCTTGGTGAGACTACGCACAACGTCCCACACTTACATCGGCACCCCGCTGCAGGGCTGGGGGTCCGGCAGACGCCAGGGGTAAAAGTGCTACAGCGTGCACATGCCATTGTGAAAAGCAAGGCGAGCTCTGAAACCCACATTGACCTATTTCTGTTAAAGTAATTCCCACACCAAACGATCTGGCCGGAAACAAAGCCCAGCCTGATCATGCAAACCTCCAAGGATGCAGACTGCCCATCTCCAGACTGCTGGCTCTCAGTCTGCTTTCTCCCTTGTCTGACAAGAACGTTCAGTGTGGCGGGGGCTGAGAGATGGGGAGGGGACATCTAAGTGCTTGTCTGTGCTTACGCTCTTCCCCAGGCACCCATACTGGCCAGGGTCCAACACGGGGTATCCGGGTGGGTGGTCTTTGGTTTGACCCTCACAGATGTTCTTTTCATCTTGTGTTATCTCAGAATGGTTTGGTTGGGAAGGGACCTTCAAAGCCCACCCAGCCCAACCCCCCTGCAAGGAGCAGGGACATCTCCAACCAGATCAGGTTGCTCAGAGCCCCGGCCAACCTGGCCTTGAACGTTTCCAGGGATGGGGCATCCTCCGCCTCTCTGGGCAACCTGGGCCAGTGCCTCATCACCCTTGTGGTAAAATGTCTTTCCTTATGTCCAGTCAGAGATCATTATTTTTGTACTTATACCACTTCCTTGATGTTTCTAACTACAGCAGTACTAAACTGTTGTATTTTATATAATTATATCTTCAATGTAATTGATAACGAACACATAGATTTATTTCCTTAAAGGCAAATTCAGATCACTTTCCTTATCAAGGCACGACATCAACAATAATGTTAATTTATTCTGGAGTGTTCAACTCTCTCACTCGTGAGGGGAGACCCATTTTAAATAATCATAGAAGTACAGAACGGAGCCATTTGGGCTGAAGGGACCTGAGAAGGGAATCTGGTCCAACTCCCCACTCAAAGCAGGGCTGATGTTGGTGTTAGATCAGGTTGCTCGTCATAACATAAAGTTTTGATCTTAAAAGCTTGTGTAATGTTTAAAAAAATCTCTCTCTGATGAAAAAAAAAGACAATCCTTGTACTTCTGTTGATGTGAACCTGCTAACTGCAGTCAGTCACAGGAACACAGGAGGCAGAACTCCTCGGTTACCAAGTCCTCGTGGACTTCTTCCAGATTTATACCAGCCCTGCAAACAACAACATTATTCATGGATTTTGGGTTGCAGTTGGAGGAAAATTCAGCTCCGTGAATTCTGAGTATCTCTTATGTCTGAGGCTTCTCTTAATCACATCCAGAGTAGAAGAGCCACATGCCTCGTTTTTCCTCAAAAAAGAGTGGACGAGGAAGGGCCGTTGACTTTGTTACTGTACTTTCTCCTCCAGTGGTATTTCAGACAGACGTATTGAACCTGTCCTAATCAATGACGGGATTTCATCACATCTTACATCACAAACTGCTGCCTTTGTTTTACACACGCCGTTTTGTTTCTCCCTGCACTTCCCTACAAGAAGAAATTGCTGAATCCATGTTTTATTTTCTGTGAGTAGAATTCTACATTTGCCGAGTGTAACTGAAGGCAGAGTGCAACCATCCGCATTGTAGCAGAAAATGTTAAGATTATAAAGTGTCTGTTTATTCTTTGGAAAGTAGATACAGCAAAAATCGCATTGAATTTTTGAAGTTTCCTTCATTTTAAATTATTTGTTTTTCCTATGACACAAATCCTTCATCTTTTAAGAAATACCAGATTGTGTGGTTTTCCAACTGCAAGTATGACGCTTTGTTAAGGGAATTAAGCTTTATTTTAGTGGCTTTCAGGCATTAATTATTAATAAACAATTCTGATGAATAGAAGACAAATATGTGGCTTGTAAAACTTGTTCTAAATATATTTTGTAAGTAAGAGAAAAGCAGTAATGC